>JAOPUA010000169.1:15635794-15649473 GCA_027122455.1 Trisopterus luscus | reverse complement strand
CTCTCTCTCTCTCTCTCTCTCTCTCTCTCTCTCTCTCTCTCTCTCTCTCTCTCTCTCTCCCTCTCTCTCTCTGTCCCAGTCTATCCCCTCGGAGGCTTTCAGCTGTTTCCATGTTTTATTTACACGTCTGACCAAAAGAATCCTATACACAGGAAATGCTTGTGATTTCCAACTCCTTTCCTCAAATGTGGGGAAGTTTATTTCAACAAACATTCCTTATTTGCAGTGTGCAGACGCACAGCACACTGTTTTTGGAGAGGACTGTGCGCCTCAACTGTTTAGGCCTATTTTTAGACAGCCATTCTCTGCACTTCTCTCACACAAGTGTTATTCTAAGTCTTATTACAGAAGGCCAACCAAGGCCTTCTCCAGCAGCCCTGGTGTATTCTGGTATCATAATAGATGTGTAATGTATAGGACAGCCAAATGCATTATGCTTGTACCTTACTCCCTTTAATATCCATACATTGGTTATACAGTTCACTACAATGTTAAAACTGATCATTGGGTCACATGTCCCTGGAATGATTGACTGTTATCACTGCTTGTTCAATAATATATATTTAATGAAAATAGTGAGTGAACATTAGCTATTCTCCTCAGATTGATAGAAGGTGACTAGTGGGACTGCTACCAACCTGCTCATCTGCGTGGTTGGACGCCCTAATGGCGGCACTCGGAGAAGAAGGAATGGGTGCTAGATAATTCTGCATCCTCATCATAACATTTAAGTTAAAGATGATTAGGACTGACTTATATGACGTATAATCAATGTAAGAACAACCAACTTAAATAGCGAGCGGCAGTTCAACGCAACATTTTTTCCATTTAATCACAACTTCTATCAAACTGATTGGTCGTTGTCGTTGTCATGTAACAGAGAATTTGTTTTATGTTTTAAAACAGAATTCACAACAATAAGAAATGTAGTACAAATCTGGTTATAGTTTCGGAGTTCCATACGATGAAGGACCTTTCAAATTCTGGGAGTAGAGGTTTATCTGAGCATGTACATGCACGTGTACATTAAACCCGGTCCCTTTATGAAGGAAGAGAGAAAGATACATCCCATGTTCCATAAACATTTACATGGACAATGACAACATCCGTTTGCACTTAAAAGCTTTCTACAGGATTTTAAACAGACAGCTGTGCATCCGTCCAGCAATAGTGCTGTTGAATGGGAGGTTTCAAGAAAGATATGTATCATATGCAGAATACCTGAATTACTATCAGCTGAGCAAGAAATATAAGAGATCTTTAGTTGTGCTATTTATAGTGGAATATGAATGAACACTGAAGAAGGCAATGATTATGACCGGCTACCATCATTAAAAAAAAAGTATTTTGGATAACAATTATGAAGCTGTTTAACAAATAAGTTATCTCACAGTCACAACTCAGGTTATCTCAGGTCAGTCATATATAACTTTTAAACAGTTAAAGTGAGCATTTCGTTTCAAACGCAATTGTTTAAAAAAAATGCAATTTGTCGGGATAGGGCACAGATATGTAGGAACAGAGTGGAAGTCCCATTTGGTACAGTTGATGTGCGTGCATACCGAGGACAAAAGATGGTCCATAAGGGCTTTGGCACTCTGTCTCTTTACTCAACCCAAGGAAGGAAACCTTGTCCGCGTTATTGACGTTGTTTTTGGACAATATATTGTCAATGCTGAATGAATGTGATCTATCTGTGGGCCTGCTGCCCTCGTGATGTGGAACACTATTTCCCTTGGTTTTGTCATGCACCAACATGCTGAGCTGGCCATTCTCTCGCCCGCTGAAAACGGACCTCGCCTCCTCATCTTCCTTATCGTGTGGGAAAGTAAGCTCTGGGACATCATCCACGCGCGCCGTGGATGCCTGTGCTGGCGGCGCGCAACGCTGCCCGGATACTCTTGGCACCGGTTGCTGTCTCCGGTTGGATGCTGCGCCGGAGCTCTCCGTGGACTTCCTCGATGGGGTGTTTTGCTGCATGCCAGAATGGTGCAACTCTGCAAGAATGGGCTTTAAACTTTGATCCCGGGGTGCATTCGCGGACTCTTTGGGCTTCATTGCTCCCTTTGGCGAGATGCCTACATCCTCACCGCCCGGTGCCTCTGCAAAGGCCGGTCGAGCGCCGGACTGTCCCCCCGGCACCTTCACCCGCTTGGTCCCAGACGGTGAGTCGCTCTCCTGCTGCTGTCTGCTCTTAAGCCTCCGTTTCCTCCGTCTGTAGTTGCCGTTCTCGAACATGTCCAGGCATTTGGTGTCGAGGGTCCAGTAGCTCCCCTTGCCGGGTCGACCTTTCTCCCGCGGCACTTTGATGAAGCAGTCATTCAGCGAGAGGTTGTGGCGGATGGAGTTCTGCCACCCTTGCTTGTTGTCGTGGTAAAAGGGGAAGCGATCCATGATGAACTTATAGATGCCGCTGAGCGTCGCGCGCCTGTCCGGTGCGTTCTTGATCGCCATGGCGATGAGCGCGATGTAGCTGTAGGGGGGTTTCTGAGGAGGCTCCTGCTGGCGCGCCGATAGGAAGCTCAGCGCGGGAACCATCCCGTTGTTTTCCCCGCCATACAGGTAGACCATCGGGGGATGGTTGGAGATGCCGAGCGACGAAGGTGGCACCCCGAGATGCTGAAGTCGGGGGTGATACAGACTCATCGCAAACGAGGAGTCACAGATGGTATCCAGGGAAAGTTGACCAAACAACCGGCGCGCAGCGTTCCTCTCCTGGACTGAGTCTCGGTGTGCGCCCCTTGTCCTCTCACAAAAGTCCACACCAAAAAATGTCAAATAATTGTTGTACTTTTTTGCAGTGTTGTGTTGACTTTGCACGGGGAAAATAAATTGTCCATCATAAACATTGGTTGTGTTCTCAGCCCACCCACATTAATTAAAACTTCATTGCACAAGATCCAGCGTGTCCCCTTTTTACCCACCGACCAATGAGGTGCCGGGTTATTCCCTCATCTGTTTATAGAATTAGTCTGTTGATAAGTCTGCCCACCCAAGTTGAATCAAGCTGTGTTTATTTGGAAAAAATTTCCGGGCACCCAATACATAAACGCACTGATGTGCTGTTTGAAACATCACGTCCACCCTTGACGCGGAGAGTTGCTCACACACAGAGAACAAGCAAACACTGCGGAGTTCTTTCTGGGACTTGCTTTGGTTAAGCAAGAAATCAAAACAAAGTGTAAAAGGAAAATAAAGTTAACATTTTCTTTCAACTGGTATCAGGGGCCCACAGACGCATCTAAATCAAATGATGGTAAAATGCCATTAAGATGGTGGAAAAAAACAGGAATTAAGAGCAGTTAACCTGTTAAGCTCGACAAGTGAAAAAATGTATCCATAAAATAAAATATAAATAATCAATAATTGTGGATCATCTCACGTTGCGTAAAACGACGCGTAATGATTTGGTTAGGCCTAATCCTGATTGTTTGATCAGCAGCTGCAGCCATTCAGCCACTTATCAAACCATTAAGACTAGTCCTAAGACTCCTAACCCAATCATTAAGTTGCATAAAACGCATCGTAATGATTGGGTTAGGCCTAATCCTAATTGTTTGATCAGCAGCTGCAAGCAGCCTGCTGCAGTGGCGATGGCCTTAAAAGGACAACTTGAAGGAAGGAGAATGTATATTATTTGTGAAAGCCTACATGATGCTTTATATTATGTATTTTCCTGTTTATAAGGGCCACGGGGATTATAACAACTTTACAAGTGCTCACAGCTGCACCGTGCTTACATTACAGTTTCGAGGTGAATAAACTCAACTTTTCACTTTTTTTTTTGTTGCAGACGGCAATGATTCATTAGGAAGACGTGGACTAAATCGAATGCAAAACTAGAGAGGATGTACCAGTGGTTTATTCATTGATCAATGGTGTTTAGTGGGCTATTTGGTTCACCGGTGCACCAAACTAGGCTATTCCTTTAGACCACAATTAACATTGCCTTTAAAAATGATCTAAACCGACCAGAGAAATTGTTTGCTTTTCTATCATAAAATAAGCAGTTAACAATGTACAATAGTCTATATAACTGCATTAGTTAATACAGTATTACACAGCTAACCGTACATTTATTAGTCAACACATAACATTCACTAATTGTGTTCATATTAACTAAAGTGATGGGGTTCATGTTATAGGGTGTTATTGATAATTTTATAAGGTTTAATAAGGTTGGGGTTAAACCTAACCTGATAATATAATACATATCTGAATCAACTAATGTTGATTAATGGTTAATTAATGTCCCCTATTGCGAAGTTTTACCAAAAAGCACTATTAAATGCTGAAAGTTGTAGACCAATGACGTCATCAGAGGCTGTTAAGACCTTAACAAATTGTAATGTTTAAATCATTTTCCTAAAATGGGAAATCTGCAATAAAATTCAGAAGATTCTTTGCTTTAGTGGAATAACGGTTCGAAAAAAAAAAAATTACTTCTTGGGGAAGATTGGCCAACTCCTCGGCATAGTCTCTCGGCAAGACTATGTATTTGGTGACATCTTCTGGACAGTTTCATTATTACCATTGTAAAGGTAAGGTAGGCTATTAAAATGTTTAGAATGTTAGAATGTTAGATGTTTTAGCTGTTTTGTACAAGTCAAGGGGAATAAATGTATCTCATAGGCTAAATAATATAGTCTGATAAGTGTTTGTAGAACATACCTGCAAAAGCCAATAACAAGCTTTAATTTAATTGATGTGGTCTATAGTATATCATAATATGTTTCCAGTCAGGATACATTTAGTTAACAAAGCAATTTTATTCAATACATATATATCAAATTAAAAAACAGGTATTAACAGTCACATTGTACTAGGAAAATATATTACATGCTACATAATATTTGTAAAATGACAAGCTGTGTATTTCACGTGACCGGGGAAAAGGTTTAGGTACGGTCCGTGGAGTGTAACTTTTAATTCTGTGGGGCTTGTGTCCAGCCGTTAAAAGATAGATTCTATCAATAAACATTTGAACAATTAAACTATTTAAAATTCATACGCATCAACCACTTTATGTTGAGAATCTCCTTATGATTGTAGATTCAGTTACAAACTGAAAAAAGGGAATACTTCCTGGAAACAATGGGGCTGGTTTAGGAAATCTACATGTTGTTACTGTCCGCAATGTGCCTGGGAACCACCAGGTACTTCACTGCCCAGTTGAGGTGATCGTCCTCCACTCTAAACCTGCTCAGGTCCAGCACGTTTTTCAATGAGACTTTGTAATGATACGAGAAGCTGCTTCCGTCACTGTGGACCACGGGGGGGTAGGCTTGGCCGCCTGCCAACCGGCCCTGCTGGGAGCCGCGGCCCGCCTCAGGTACTGGACCAGGCTGACTCTCAAACAACCAGGACGGAGGGCTGAGGTCTACGCAGGGTACGCCTCCCTGCTCTGGGAGAGCCGCTGAGCCTGGCGGGTGGGGGTCCTCCACTGGGCCGGGGGTCTTCTCCCCGGGAGACTGGACGGTGCTGGGTTCTGCGAGGGCCACGCGGTCTGGTGCCGAGGACTTGGAGGAGATGGGGGAGTGTGGAGATGCTGGCATCTGGTACGGTGTGATGAGGCTTTGGTCTCCTTTACTCGGCTCCAAGGTGGGGGAAACATCAATATCCGGCCCCACCTGGGACGCCCGGGTGCCAGTCGGTGCCCTCTTCTCACACTGGGCCTGGAGGGGGACCGCGGGGTCTGGCCGAGCCTGGGAGGGCGAGGGTTTCGAGCCAGGGGACGTCTCGGAGGACGAGGAGGTGCAGAACACCTTGGACGGTGGGGGGAACATATTCCACGGATTCGACTGATCGGCGTCCACTTCCTCCAAGGGCATGCCCTCGCAAACATCATGGAAGTTTTCACGGGGAGGGGGAGTGGTCTTTTCCAAACCACACCCTGTGACCACATCCTGTGGCTCTGCACTGGGCCTGCTGGTGGAGGCCTGTGGCTTGGTGGCAGGGGTAGAGTGAAGCAACAGTGGGTCACCGGAAGGGGGGATTAGCCCACTCTGCGGGGTGCTACCTTCGTCGGCTTGCGCTGGCAGTCTCAAGGAAAGGGCCACTGTATCTGGGATGATGAGATGAGCCATTGGTATGCTGAAAGTTTCAGCCCCCTTGCATCGCACTCTGTCCATGTCCCACTCAGTGCATACATGCGTGCCGGTGGTTAGGGCCGGTGGGTCGTGTGAGGTGGAAGGTTGTGGCGACGTAGTCCTCCTAGCCGCTGTCAGTCTTTCTTGAACCTCCTCTACTAAATCCATCAGACAGTCGTATTGCCACACACCGAGCAGCTGGGTCAGGTCAATTGCACTCTGACTGCTTTCCATTTGAGCCAAATTCTGTTGCTGTAAGGCTTTCCATGTGTCACAGATCTTAACCCTAACAGAGGAAAGGGTTGTGCAGCAAGGGGGACACTCTTTAATGGGTCCAGCTGCCGTTGTGGTGAGGTTGCTAAGTGACAGGAAGAATCTGCTGTTTCTCTTCTCGCGGGCCATGTGAAACTGGAGACTATAGGTCTGCAGACGCACCGTAGTGTTGACAAGGCTGGAGAAACATTCTCTCTCTTCGTCCTCTTTAAGGTATTCCCACGCTGTGTCAGTCAAGATCGCAGGAATCTGGACCACACCATCGGAAAGAAAAAGCAACTCTGGGGGGCCTTGCACCTCCAGCGCCTGGGAATTCGGCATTTTACCCACCGCAATTACGCGGGCTTTCAGATGTGCAGTATATTTCTCTCTTTCTGTGCCGTGGTTGATTATCATATTCTCTATCCACGGCCCCGGTTTGGCCCTTGATGGAGCCATCCTTGAATCTATGAAGTAGAACTATGATGTTACGTATAACTTACAATTGTGTGATTGTAGCCCAATTACCGTTTGTTATTTTTGGCTGTTTTTTCTCAATAAAAAGCATGTTAATAACATTGCAAAAGAGCAATGGGTGTAAGAGCGGGTAAACATTCAAAAGAGGTCACCGACGGATCGTTCGAACTTCTTCCTGCTACAGAACGCGATCAATGTCCAAAAATATACTTAAAATGTCCACATAGACGGCTGCTACAGACATCCGATTCATTTTTTTTTTATATATTACTACAATCGCCACTTTCCAAAAAGCCTAAGAACCATATTCGAAGGTAGAAAGTATCCCAGAAACGAGCAATAACAGAGCCTCCCTCTCGGCACTTGTCGTCGCACGGTATGACGCGAGGCGGGGGGCGTGGCTTCACGCTGACTCACTACTGTCCCAACATGTCTCGGTCTCGGGCATAATAGTCTCACAAACGCTGTCAGAACAGGGTTTATTAAAGGCCGTCGGTTGTTCTTCGTGTTGTAATAGGTAGCACGCAGCATTCAAAGTGATCAACACATGTTGTCACGTGATCTAAGTTATATGGTGAGTGTTTACATGAAGTATGCGAAGCCTCTGCGTTAGCATAACAGGTTCCTATCAGTCTAGGCAAGGCATGTCAATTCGCGTTTACCTGTGACAAGTTTCTTCGAGTCCATTATTCTGCTGACTTACCCTATGCTGGATATATGGACATGTGGTAGCGACTGCGTACCCATACTTTGAAGGAGTACACACCTGGTTTTAAACATTACGGCAGGTAACGCTGCATACAAAAGTTATGCTCTGTGAAAAAGATTGGATATTGTAATTGTAATAGTGCTAACTTATTGTTTATGGTAGCTGACAATCATCTTCTTTGTTCCCTGGGCCAGGTCCCTATTTGAATCCGAATTCACTGCAGAGGCCTAACCAGTGAAAGGGATCGCATGTTTACTCAGGCTGGAAAACGTGTATGCAAGAAATATCTTTCATGTGTGTTGGAATGTTTTTTGCATTGTCCATGAGTAATGACAAATAAATACATACACAACTTAGCTAGCTAGGCTAGTTAGCCGCCCATTCCCCATATTTTGCTTGTCCTATCAGCTGTGGTACGTTATGGACCATAGATCAAAGTGACCCACAATAACAAAATAATTATTAAAAGCCTAAGTCATGTCTTTGATATTAGTCCAGATATTGCTGATTCAACAATGGATTCGCCAACTGGGTCGAGGGTTTCAGACCCCCAGCATTCCCAGAAACTACTCCGGATGCTGCGTTCTTTCTGGCAAGAGCAAAGTTTTCATGACGCACTGTTGGTGGTGAACGGCGAGGAGCTTCCTATCCAGAAAAACATTCTTGCAGCTGCCAGTCCATATATCAGGTGATATGAAACTATGTATAAAGTATTCAATAACACACTTCCCCAAAGATGATTCATTAATATCTTTGGCTGACCATGCTGTTCATCATTCACAGCCAGTGGTTTTGCAGAGCTTTTTCCAACATCACCACTAATAGCTTGCTATTTTAGGACCAAACTCAACTACAACCCTCCAAAGGAAGATGGATCCACCTACAGAATTGAGCTGGATGGAGTCTCTATGCTCATCATGAAACAGATCCTGGACTATATATTCAGTGGTGAAGTGAGTACGAGGCACAGCCTTGAATCTTCACTGTTGCAGGCTGAGGTTCTTGGGTGTGAGCTAGCCGAGTGAGTCACTGTGATGTTTCGTTTGTTTAATACACTTTCGGGACACTCCCGCTTAGCACATGTCTGGTCCATGTCTGCAGATCAGCCTGAGCGAGGACACCATCCAGGACATGGTGCAGGCCTCTGACCTGCTCCTCCTCACTGACCTCAAGTTCCTCTGCTGTCAATTCCTGGAGAGCTGCATCACGGCCGAGAACTGCATCGGCATCCGCCTCTTCTCGCTGCACTACTGCCTCCACCACGTGCACCACGTGGCCACCGAGTACCTGCAGACGCACCTCCGCGACGTGGCGCTCACGGAGGAGTTCCGCGAGATGCCCCCCGACCGGCTCTGCGAGCTGCTGGCCATGGAGAAGCTCAACGTGGGCAACGAGAAGCATGTGCTGGAAGCGGTGGTGCGCTGGTTTGCGCATGACCCTGAGGATCGCAGGGTGGGTGCGGCGCCTGGGTAGTACGATCCACATGGCGTTCAGCCTCAGGGGCTGTGTGCGGGGAGAGAGAAAAGTATACGGGGAGAAGAAATAATCCTATTTTCTTGCTCAACGATCCGAGCATGTGAAGGCTTATTGACTGGCGCATAGCTTGGTGAGTTGCAATACAATATATGTATAATGTAAGCACCTCAGGACTATCATCCCATTTTGTCTTCCAGGTGCATATGAAGGAAGTTATGTCATCAGTATGGCTTCATGGCCTGGACTCCTCTTACCTCAGAGAACAGGTAATTTAATCAAATATATCAGTGTTTCCCTCAGCGATAGGCTGTCTGGTCTAGTTATCTTATAAAAAATATAAAAATTAAACAGCTTGAATTTTTTCCTTAAATAAACCTTCCTTGGTCAAACCAAGCTATCACATATCCCAATCAGGAATCCAATGCAGCTGAATCTAGAATCCCAGTTTCATATATTTATTGCCTCCCAGTGTTTTTTTTCATATAGTTTGTAAGGTTCTCCATGTGTTTTGTGGCGCCCCCCAGGCCCTGGGGGAACCACTGATGAGGGAGGTGATCAGAGAGCACTGCCAGCCTGCCCTGGTGGGACCTGCACCAACAGGAGAGGCTCTCCTGGCCGCCTTCAAGCCTCGAGGCTACTCCGAGTGCATCGTGATAGTAGGGGGGGAGGACCGCAAGTAAGTGTTTATGCCTACCGGTTGGTTGATTCATTGGGGTAGTTTCTCCCCCTTTGCCACCAAGTGTAATCTTGTTCTGCAGAGTGTATTATTGTAGATCATATATTTTGATATGTTTGTCAACATTTATTTAAAGAAAAACCAAACACCCTCGTTAAGCCAATCCCCGCCCTCTATCAACATTTTTTAAATACCTTCTGTCTGTCTCCAGGCAGACAGTTTTCTTTCATTTAGGGGTGCCATTTTTTGGTTGCTTTCAGGCTTCTTCTTTTTTTCATTATCTCTTGTACAAACTATTCCCACTCTGTCCAATTAGATTTGGGGTAGTTGGTTTGGTAACCCAAAAACGTCCAACAACGGCTAACCCATGGATAGCATTCAGTTATTTAATCCCATTGAGGGTTAATTAAGTACACGGATTGAAACCTTCAATCCATAGCACTACCATGAGAACCACTGCATCACGTAGTTGTTTCAGGGTTTGGTTCTCCTCCCTGAACAGCCTAATTAGTTGCATGTTCTTTCCGATAGCCTGAGACTGGTATGGGATCACTGGCTGCATGATGACCCCACGACTCTCTCCCACGCAGGAACTCAAAGCCGACGGCGGTGATGCGCTGCATGTGTCCGCTCTACGACACCCACCGCCAGGGCTGGATAGACCTCGAGCCAATGACCATGGCTCGTGTTTCTCATGGCGTGGTGACTGCCGGTAAGCTCTGCACCTTGTGCCACGTTCGTTGAATACCCAATGGATGCACCGTGTCCGGGGCGTGTCGGTAAATCAGCTGAAGAGTGGTTATGTCTGGGGGATTCATATGTATGATTGGTCTGTAGTGATCTGGTAATGTCTACATAGGGGTGTGTGCGATATGAAGATATTAGATTGTGAATGATAAAAGGTCTGCACGATGAGCCTAAACAGAGAGATCCGTGCTACACTGCACATTCTATCTGCTAGAATTAGTTAGAATTAATACTTATGCACACTTCCAAAGTTATTTTCTCTGCCAAAGCTTCAATCAAAAGATAAGCGTTCTTACCTTCAATAAGGGTAAGGCTTCCCGTAAGGTAAGGCCAAACGGTGGTGCATTTCATATATAGCATCGGCCATTATAATACTCCTACAAAATACACTATGAGCATGAGCACTATGAGCTCATACACTACATTGACTTACATCTCAAAAATATATATTTTAAAACTAAAATATCTTTAAGTTTTAAATATTAAAAAAATAAATGGTAGAGTGCAATTCCACGCTAATCTGGAAAAGTGGATTTGATTACTTAGGGGAAAAATTCTGTGCATTGTTGATTTTCTCTTTTCTGAATGTTAGCAGCAATTAAAAGATTTACGTGTGGAGATCTTTTCACTGATTATGATGGATATATGAATATATTTTTGTTTACTTCGTTGCATCTGTGTAATAACAAAACACTCCTGCTGTGTTGCTCAGTGGTTGAGCTCTGATACAACACAGGACTCTTGTAGTTGAATCAATATTAACTGTTTATTTAGGCCACCAGTGACTAACACCCGTCTGTTTCCTGTTTGAACAGGGGGCTTTCTGTTTGTCTTGGGGGGCATGGATGAACACAAGAACATTCTGGATAGTGGAGAGAAGTACGACCCTGACACCAACACCTGGAGCCCCATACCCTCAATGTTGCAGGTATACTAGCTTTCGTTTTTAATAGATTGTTAATTTGCATGTATCTGCAGTAGGCTCTAATGTGCTATGTTTAATATGGCCACTAGATGTCAGCTTTGCAGTAGTTTGGAGGAGGGTGAAAGGATCATTTTGCGACCCCCAGGTGAAGAGCCACTGCTTAATAGATTGTTAATAGATTGGGGACGCAACCGTTCCACTTTTGCTCCCCTAACATTCCCTTACTGGTTATATTTGTGCTTGTCCTATTAATATTCTATGGACCTTGAGTCTGACAAATAAATAAAATTAAATGAATGAATGAATATCCTTTAATCCATTTTTTTAAGGTGCTTTGAAAGGGGTTTGATCCATTATTAAATGACAATTCCTGCAGGCACGGCAGAATTTTGGTGTGGTGGAGCTGGACGGGATGATCTACGTCCTGGGAGGAGAGAGCAAGGAGATGGAGCTTGTCACCATGGAGATGTTCAACCCCTACCTCAAAAGCTGGAAACTGCAGACTAGCATGACCATGGTTCGCAAGGTATGAAACAAAAATATTAAAATTAACTATGCGAATAAATCAGAAACAATGGTTAGTAAATTAACGAAAAGAGAATGTCTTCCCAGATAGAAATTAACTCCCTGTTTCCTTTTTTGTTTTTAATGGAGAGTATTTAACCATTTTACATAACACTTACATTGTTTAATACTACATACCAACATGTGCTTAATTTTTTTTACTTTTAAACTCTTGTCTAGTGTGTGCATGTATCACTATGGTTCCACTATGTTCCCCTTTCCTGCTCAGATCGGTTGCTATGCTACAATGAATAAGAAGATTTATGCTATGGCTGGCGGCTCCTATGGGAAACTCTATGACTCTGTAGAATGCTTTGACCCCACGACCCAGCAGTGGACAGGCCTCTGTCCCCTGAAAGAGAGAAGGTAGGACGGAACGGTGGACAGAGACACATTGTTTTTTGGTGACTTAGTCATCCAAGAATCCAATATGCATGATACACATAATTACTTTTTGTTTTTGATGTAGATTGGCGCACATTGATTGCTTTACACACCACACTCTGTGTGCAAGAGTCATGACAGGAAGTGAAAGGTGGCTGTGGTGTCACCATGACGTTGTTTAGTTTTGGTTTCCAAGTCCATGTCAGACAAATTTCTTTTTCGTGTGACCGCAAGCTACCAGGAAAATAGCCACACTTATAGTTGAAGCTAGTCTACCTGCAATCGGCCCACCAACCCTCCGGTCTTTTTTGTCATGGGCCAAGGCTGCTTAAAAGGCTCATTGGTTTAGAAAATAGTCAGTTTAAGTTTGGGTCTTTGGGTCATTGGGTCAAGTCATTGTTGTGATGTTTTGTGTAGGGCTGTCAAGTTCTCTTATTATTTTTGGGGACGGGAAGGACATGTGCAGACCGATGTGTTTAGTGTTGATGGGTTAGGGTTAGGGTAATGTTCGGCTATATTGTGTTAGAAATCACTTATTTATTAGCAAAAAATAATATGTTGTGTTGGCATTAGGTTTGGATCGGTGGCGTGCGGCGTGGGCAAGGAGCTGTACGTGTTTGGCGGCGTGCAGAGCAAGGAGCACGAGAACCCCCAGGAGAGGCACATGACCACGTGCAAGTCCGAGTTCTACCACGACGACATGAGGAGGTCAGTGGAGCCAAGCACACGAGGGGACTTCAGCTGTGGAAATAGGGAAGGAGGTTGGCATGTGAGACGACTTCTCCTTTGACTCGGGATGTATTGAACACCACACATTTGGTGTGTGGCCTGGTCGATTTGAGCGCCTTTTCTGTAATGCATTCTTATTTATTCCTCAATAGGGCTCTGGGAACGTATTTAGGGAGTATAAATTGAATAGTAAAAAGATTAATATTAATCAAATGCTGAAATTAATATTCCAATGTCTATACTTATTTTTTTTTTATAAATGTGTTGGCTATCAAAAGCGAATATCGACGTTCTGGCCTTGATCAAAGTACATGTGAATGTGTTTGTAGTGTCACACCTGCTAGTGAAGACGGGTTTATGGTCCTCTCTTTCCTCAAATAAAATGTATATTAGAGGTTTCAATTTTACTTTTTAATCAAAGTATAAAATAGTGTAGCGAATGGATGTTCACGGATGAGGGCAATTATTATAAGTGGGTGTGCACTCTTTAATGCATGCATGTTTTGGAGAGGTTTGTTTTTGAGGTCGTTTTCCTGTTCGATAATTAAAATAGGCTATCACTGTTTTGTAGATAGTTGGTATCCAAAACGAAACTGTTACGATATAAATGCTGGTATCAAAAGCAACCTTTATTCACATACCAAGGTGCAA
>JAOPUA010000169.1:15613548-15626368 GCA_027122455.1 Trisopterus luscus | reverse complement strand
CACACACACACACACACACACACACACACACACACACACACACACACACACACACACACACACACACACACACTGTCCCGCAGAGTTTATTGCTCTGATCGCAGGGCTGTGTGAGCAAGTGGCCTGGTTAATAGAATGGATGACCTCTTTTAAAGTTTGGCCTCTGATTCTGTTAATTCATGGATGTGTGTGGGTACAGTGTGAGGCTTTCTTTCCTTTCATTCTCATCCCATGGACACACACACACACACACACACACACACACACACACACACACACACTCTTCCCATGTGTGTCCATGCGTTACATTCTAGGGCTCTGTATTCTGTCCAACAGGTGCCCACACAAAGCATAGCAACAAGAATTACAAGGCAATACTTTCCGTAAATCTGTGTCTCCAATTATCATAGTGAGACATTGAGTATTCCCTGGTTCTTTGTGGAAAAGCTAAACAAACTTGCATATTGTTATTATTTTCTCTTGAGACACCTAAATGTTCTTCATTTGCCATATGGCAAATGGAACATGAACAATTGTGTTTTGGCAATATACAAAAATCTCGAAGCCAATCTCGAACACACAAGGTTGTGAAAGGAAGGAAGGAATTGGCTTCATTGTTTTTCAGGTGACAGTTCAGTGCTTTTTATAGTCCTCCTTATATATTTAACTTTCTCTGAATGCTTCTCTGCCTCTCAGCTTTGCATGTTGACTTGGTATGACAAGGCCCAGCCTCCAATGGGGCGGAAGCAGACAAGCGGCCTGGCTTCGGCTGTGGTCCGTTAGTGAAGCCATATATTATAATATAATGCCTATGTGTGAATGGTTTTAAACAAAAAAAGGAGGAAGCAAGCGTCAACTCTCCGGGCAGGATTCAGAATGACGCTTTGATAATTGTGAGTAATGCCCTATTGTTCCATGATTTATACAGAGGGGTTGAGGTATCACTGTGCTGCTGCCTGGCGGAGCGGCACTAATAGATGGCCAGTTGACTGTGGCAAACGGTGCTCTCCAGATCAGTCTTAAGACCCACATCAGTAGCAGTGTGTGCTAAAAGCACACGTCCTTCGATGGTGTGTCACACGCACACACAGGCAGGCACACACAGGCACAGACGTGAGGCCGGTGTGAGATCATGGCCCTGCTGTCTCTCATCCTGAGTTTAGGCATGAGACTGCGTTGTCTGTTGTCACAACGGAATTGTGAGGCAAGAGGCTTTGATCGTTTGTTCAACGCACGCATGTATCTGCGGGAAGCAGATCCAGTGTCACGCGGAGTGATTGGGGACTGTCCCGGCAAATCTTTTCTCAGATTGAATCATTTCTGTTAAAAGGGAACTAGCGCGTGCCCTGTCTGGAGGCAAAGGGGGGGGGGGATTGCGTATCAGCAAAACAAGTACATACGTTTCGCTAAGCATCTATGAATGTGAAACCGAGAGCAGTTTATAATCCTCTACTGCAAAATGGGATGTGCTTAGAGACCCGGTGTGTGGTTTTAAGTGAATATGGATGTTTTAATGTACTGCCACAGTGCTTCTTCTCCTGTTCTCTCCTTCTCCGCCTTCCATATAATTAGTTTTGTTATGGTTATTATTGTATTGGGATGGATCAAGAACCTATCTCATCTAATGTAATCTAGCACAAGAAGAAAAATGTGAATAGGAGTCGACAGAAGTGGTTTCATTTTCAATGCGGACATGTGTACGCATGAGTGAATGTGTTTTTTGTTTTTTTTCGGTTGTCCAGTCAGAGTTGTGGCTCACACTTATTTTCCATTCCTTCCTTTGCGTGCCTAGACCTGTATCAGCACACTCAACCTATATCACATTTGCACTGTTATGCGGGGGGTGGGTACTTCCTGTGTGCCTTCTCTTTAACAATACCAAAGTAGAAGGAAGAGGGGGTGACAGGGCAACGACACAATAACAAAGCAGTCGGTGTGTGTGTGTGTGTGTGTGTGTGTGTGTGTGTGTGTGTGTGTGTGTGACGTGCACATCTTTCTGTGATAGAGTGGAAAGGTGAGCGATGACTTTAAGAGCAAACTCCGTCATTAGCCAGATAATAAGCAGATAACATTTCAGCGGACTGAGCCCGATGGCGATGATTACCGTCACCGACGGACACTCTGCGGGAAGGGCTGGCGTAACCATGCCGATGTCTCACGACGATCAGAGAGTAAAGAAAGAAAGCAAACAAAACAGGCGTTTAGTGTTTACATGTGATCAGGTGTTTACCTAGGCCCAAGGGACGCGGGATAGCCCCGGTGTCTCGGTTTACAAATCCAACATGGTGACCCAAGAGGGGAGCCTGACTAACGACACAGGTAGATAGACAGATGCACACACACGCAGTCACACGCGCAGACAGCGCATTTGGTTTCATCATTTTGCGTTGGTCACAGGACCATGTTGTCTCAAAAATGACGACGGACTAGAAGGAGGTCAAAACAATATTTTTCAAATTGCTGCGGGTAATTCCTTTATTATGAAAGTGATTATGTTGGAAGAAGATCATTTCAGCAAATGAAGTGACTTTTTGTTTATTTGCCCTGCTTTTTTTTTTTTTTCATTCCAAAATCTAAAGGCTGGTTTTGTAACACTGTTGTAACACTAATCTCAGACACACTGTCCCTTGTGCACTCACTAACTACTCACTCACAAAATGGCCCTAGAAAGGCTTTGGGCGTGCTTCCAGGCCTAGTCACAGCACTGTTCAACAAATACTGGATCCTCCCAGTATTGTTTGAACAACGCAGCCATTAAACAAAGATTTGAGTAATAGTCTGGAATGATAACACTCCCTGCCATATTAATTTATTGTATTTGGAACAGACCGGAATTTTAATCCTTCTCACACACATGAATGGGAGGTCACAATGGACTCCAAGAGATTTTAACCTATGGCTAATAGTTTTAATTGTCAGTGAAAGGCATCCTTTTTTTGAAGTTATGTATTTTAATGTTGTTGTTGTCGAGTATAGATTTTATATATATGTACAACATGTGTATGTACAACAATTTTGTAGCACGATAATAACTGAAGTTGTATAGTGCTTTTCAATAAAAGTAACCAAACTGATTTTCATCAAGACAGGAAAAACATTATCAACACAACTGGTGTAAAATTCTGGATAAACCCACCATAAAAACATTGAAAAAAAGGAAAAGAAAATGCAATGAGCACAATGGTTGGGAGATCACTTGTTATAATCATTCCAGTAAAGATGTGTGTGTCCAATAAAGGTTGGATAAAACAGGGGTTTTATCAACTGTGCAACCCTGATTTCGTCAGGTATATCGTCCGAATTACCCTGCCGTAGCAATCGGTTACTTAGTAATTTTGAACTTTTATCTGGACTTGGGAGGGTAATTCCTACTTCCATGTATTGACTATGTCCAAGTATAGCTGTTGGTATACAACAAACGACTGTATTGTCATTGTATACTCTGTAGCGGGCCACATCGTTGGAACGCCAAACCCCGGGGGGGGATGGGGGAATCCCAGGCATGAGACCCAACGCTAGAGCAAGGCAGTTAACAGGGTTGTGGGATTTGGTTCGGGGCAGCAGAATAGTGCGCAAACTATGCGTGTCTATAAAATGTAGCTGGCACAGCATTGCTGGGGAAAGTTGGGGGTAAGGGGGGAGGGGAACATTAGAGCATCATGGTGAATAGAAGTTTCATATTGCACTTGCAGGATGCACTTACTCATATTGGAACGACTCATTGTCTAAAGCACCTTGTCGAGAGACAACCAGAGTGCGGTTTGGGAGCTGCGAGTCTTATTGGCCTTTGTCTCACAATTTCTCAATCCCTGATAATATGTAATAAATGTGTTGAAGACGGCCTGTCCACTCTTGTCGGCTTGTTCACTCGAGTGCAGGGCTGTTGCCCCAATCTGTGCATGTGCACGCACGCACACACACACACAATCTTTGCATATCTCCTCAACCATTTTATAATGCATACTTAGGCATTTAATTGGAAAATCGGCGCCAGTCAGACACCATGACAGCAGCAGTTATGGAACCATGATGTATAGTTTGTTCAAAAATTCTATTTAATTGTTGCTAGTCTTGATTGTGGCTTACAGTGCCTTATCTTACAATACTAATAAACACAACCAAGGTTTAGCTTGTGGTAGTTGTATTATATTTGTCAAAAGGTTGTCGACCTGTTTCTTGTAATTGTTCAAAGTATGATGTTAAGAATTGTGTTCTTCATCCTTTGACCACTGGCCCATTGGAGCCTAGATTGTAATATTATTCACCAGGCACTGACCTTCAAGTTTGTTGGTTGGATTTAATAAGCTCAAATAAATAAGCCATAGCAGGCTTCTCTATTCAACAAAAAGAGAACTGGGCCCTGTTATCGTTCAGGGAAGTGATTCTCAACAACAGCCATGTTGTTTCACCATCAACGTCATAGATTAGCCTGGTGTGTTTGCAGCAGTTCCTTAAACATGCGGTGACTCGAAGAGTTCTTCTCATGGCACACGGGATGTTTACATTGGTTTGGCATGACGGGACTGTGGCTTGTTGGGCCTGCGACAGAGTGAGGCACTAGCATGCATCAGCCAATCCCCAGGAAGATGTAGGTCACTGGGGGGTGAATTCTTTGGTTTGGGAACTGGCCTACTCATTATTAAGAAATGCTTTGTTTTTTTTTGACGATGGGACATCTCAATTTTATGCGTTATTTTATTTTTTTATAATATAGATTCATCTTAATTTTCTGTTCTGTGCTGTGTGTTATCTCTATCGTACAACGTCACCAATATAGTTATTAATACCGCCATATTATTAAGACCCGTAACCAGCTGAACATAGGACCATGACAGCATGCCCCTGTTCAGAGCATGATCGAAAAAACTGAGAGCAACACACTCCTCTTAAGTGCTGGCAAGGCACTTTAATAAGCTACCCCTGCTCTGTCAATGACTAGGACTGGAGGTGGCCCTGATGTCACTGATGACGTGGGTTTTATCATCTCGGTTCCTTTCCCACCTGCCCTTATAGTGTCTTACCTTGCCCTCGCTACATTGCACAGGGTCTGTGCGTGTTTCCTGATTTGACACATCGCGACATGTGAAGACTGTGGTCATATTTCATCTCTCCTTCCCACTTAGAGGTGCGCCCCCTGCTGGCAGCACACTCTCACTCTGCGGCGGTCAGTGCAAAATGGTGGAGTTTGTGACCGAGTGAGAAAGCTGTAGGCACCTGTTGTTCTAATCTGTGCTGGGTCTCGTGGGGCAGTTGATGTTGATGCACGATGCGTGCACTCGGTGTGGATCCTCTTCTCTCTTTCTTGAGTCAAAAATATTGTGGCTCTCCTGAATCTGAGGCGGGACCGCCATGTCATAGGACACGTCCCTGTTGGTGGACATCTGGGCATTTCAAAACAACGGCATTGCTTCATGTCTTCACAGCCCACCCTCCCTGTAGACGGCTTTAACGGCAAAAAAAAAACGACAGAAATGTCTGCATTTAGTTCAGTTGTTTCTATGGCAACACCGCAGCGAGGAGATCAGATGAGAAGAGCAGAGCATCAACATACGCCGCTCTTCCTGGAGAATGGAGGAGGATATAGGGGGGGGGGGGAGAGAGAGAGAGAGAGAGAGAGAGAGAGAGAGAGAGACAGAGACCTGGGCAGGCAATCACTGCACACTCTGTGCAGGATGTAGTATCTATGGCAACCTATGTTAGTTATCAGAATGTGGGCCTCTAGCCTTCTGCCTCTCCCAACAGCCTCTTCCAATCGTGTGCCTTTCCTCCCTCTGCAGAGACACACACACACATGGATCAAAGTGTGCCTAACCTGTTTCCTTCCCATGTGTCCGAGGTCAGACCTAGACACGTGTGCCTTGTGTCAAGAAGCACATGAGCATGACACGCACACACACACACACACACACACACACACACACACATGCAACTTGTCTGCGGCATATTACCATATTGCCCAAAGCCATTGTCAGATTTCAATACAAACAACGTTTGTATTGAAAGGCGGGACAATGGGCCGCTTACATCATCTTGTTCTCCAGAGTGGATCATCTGCCCGATCGTGTGAAGTAAAAATATGAAGGGGGAGGAAGCAAGTGAGAGAGAGAGAGTCAGAGGAATAGAAAGACAGAGAAAAGAACGTGAGACGGCGAGGGAGCGAGGGTGTGAGAGGACAGATCGGTGGACATTCAGCACTCAATCAGCAGAGAAATTAAAGGAATCGCGTGTTTGTTCAATACTGAGAGAGCCGTTGTACAGGGGTACTGGCTGTATATATATATATATATTTATATATTTATATCTTATCTTATTATAAATCTATCCTATTTCTGTCTAAGAACTGTCACAGTGCATTATCATCGAAGGTCATTGACTACGGATGCCATCTCACGACGGAATATCTTTAACGTGATTGAGTATTGTTAGAACTCATATCATCATAGCTCATATCATAAACATCATAAACTGGCCGGGTTAGCCAGATTTTTTGTTAAAATAAACAGCATGTGCTGTACCGTAGCGGCATGTTTTCTCTCTCTCTCTCTCTCTCTCTCTCTCTCTCTCTCTGTACGATATTGGCATCCTTGTGTGTGCACGTGAAAGAGAAAGCGCTTTTGGCGATGGCCAATCGGTTCATTTTTCTGTGTGTGATGTAGACGGCGAGTGTACGCAACAGCATGTGTGTGTGTGATCCATAGCATTTGTCGAGCTGTTTCTGTGTTCCAACGTGTACATCTCTTTCCCCCCATCAGCCCACCGGCTACATGGAGACCACCCTGTCCTACAGCACCATTGAGGACCTCCAGCTGTTGGCCTGGGACAACGCCCCCAAGTACTGCGTGCAGCTCAGCTTCCCTGGAGGAACTGTCCTGCTGCAGGTAACACAGGCCAGAGGGCCGTGGGTGGGTGGGAGGGTCTGGGTCCACACACCGACAAAGGGTTCTGATGGTCCAAGTCCATTCTCGTAGGATCACAGCCACTCAACCATGAGAATAGACCCTTTGCACAGAGGGGGACATCATAGGACCGACACAGGGTTACTGCGGCTGGGGAGTTTGGTTGGGCCTTTTCCCGGTTCTGGGGAGTTAAGATAAATCAGCCTAGGAAGTCATGTCTTCAGTTGATATTCAAATAAGTACAGTATATGTTTTAAATTGAGCTCCAGTGGATAGAAAAGTATCCATTATTATTAGTGTTATTATCATTATGAATATTTGTGGTTTATTTATTATTGTGTATTAGCTTAAAGCATGTACACATCAACAATATATAGATAACCATGGTCAAATGGTGTTTTAAATTCATTCATTCATTAAATTGTGAACATAGTGATATGTAGTCTACCCTATGCATTGAGTCAGTCCCCTGTGCATGAGAGAGCAGAGAGCGGGTGCAGCCCAGCCTTTCGTGCGGCAATGGCCGGCATCACTCAGGAGAACGCACTCACTGGCTAGCTCAGGCTCACTGGCTAGCTCAGGCTCCCTAGCGGTGCAAACGGAACACATGTCCGTTAGATAAGCTATCAGCTGGCCGGCGGGCGGGCAGGCAGGACGTTTGCGTCGGCCACTGTTGACGTCCTGCTCGAGTGTCCCACAATGTGGCTTCCCTCGTTCAGAACGTTCTGCCGAACATCTACAGCGTGAACCTTTGACAAGCGACCGCCAAAGCCTTCCGCCTCAGCAACTGCAGCGGTAGCCGCAGTGAAGGGCTGTTGTGCTGTCTACATGCCACGGGCCCAACTTGATCGTGTGTGTGTGTGTGTGCGTGTGTGTCTGTGTGCTGCAATAGGCTGCCAACAGCTACCTGAGGGACCAGTGGTTTCACTCCCTGCAGTGGAAGGTGAGTTCATTAATTGATTAGTCTCATCTTGCCTATTAGGTTGCTCCTAAGTGGGTGGCCCAGCGTGGGCGCGGGTCTCAATCATTTTCCAAACCAAAGTCCTCGGCGTGTCGGTGTCCAATGTGTCTGCCCCCCCCCCCCCGGTTCCCCACATTGTACAGAAAAAGATCTACAAATACCGCAAGGTGCTGAACAACCCCAGTCGCTGGGACGTGGTGCTGAAGGAGATCCGGGCGCTGGTGGACATGGCGCTGACCTCCCCGCTGCAGGACGAGTCCATCCACCAGGCACCGCTGCACATCATCTCCACCCTGCTGGCCGAGGTAGGAGGAACCTCACAGACGTGCGGGCGAACATGGACATGCACACTGTGGCAACCAGCCCTGAGAATGAAGGAGGACTTGAGTTGGGCTTGAGCTTACAATGCAGAAGTCAGTGTTATTTTTTTTACAAGGGTAGGGAGAAGGGGAAGGCTGTGCTCCTAGTGAGCTGTCTGGTGGACCCAGGGAAGAAGATGTGGGAATGCCCACCTGGGAACACACAGGGGCCAGCCAGGGGCTGAGACACTGAGAGTAGGTCCAGCCAGGGTTGGGGTAATCGGTCCGTTCGCCACAGTTCCAGTGTCCGTTGCCGTGTCATTAGCAGTTGGTTCCTTGAGGGTGATTTCAATGTTCATATTTGACAGGCAATGTTATTAGATTTTCTCCGTTCAATCTCCGGATTTGAAACGAACAGTGAGTTTATCCTTCGCACCTTGACACTGGTTGCTGTGAAATGCATTGTGGAATTCTGCATTGTGGCTGTCCCAAGTCCATACAAGTCACCTCCCGATGCATCCGTGACAAAATAGGCGGAGCAGGAACACACCCGGGCGTTAGAGGTGTACCTGGCTAGACCTTTGAATGGAACAGTACCCGGGTGACTGGTGACGTTTCACAAGTCCAAAAGAGCACAAGCAAACAGGAACACTGAGAAAGGGCCCATATAATCCTCCAGGCTTAATTACCCAGTGTAATTAGCCAGAGTTGGGTAATTGGGTAACCCTCCGCTCTTCCTACCCTAGGCTGTTGTGGGAGTGGCTGCTTTTCCACCACCATGCCACCACATATCCCCCACACCAACCCTTCGCTGATAGTCCAGAGACCCTTTGGGTGGTCACGCTCTGCATTGCCATGACGCTCACTGTCTCTATGCTCTACCTGTCTACAGTAGCCCACCAGCTCCAAGAAGCTTTTTAGCTGTCTTTTAATTAAAGGCAATTTTGGCAAGCAAGTCATTCTCTCCAATTCCTTATGTTGTGGCCTTACCCTTTTTCTCTGAATGGTGTGTCCCAGGTAATTGGCCTCTTCTCCACCCAGTTGGCACTTTTTGGGACTGGCCACAATCCCAGCTTGTCTTCAGGCTCTCACTAAGGACTGCAGGTGTTACAGGTGCCTATCCCAGTCAACACTGGATGATGATGTCATCAAGGTGGACGTTGTATTGCTGATGGATTTTATTCATCATCCTCTGGAATGTGTTCCCCCACGTATCCCAATATTTAGGAGTTTGTACCATCCGGAGTAGCAAACGCATTCTTCTCTTAAGCACAGTCTGCCAGTGGGAGTCTTCGATGAGGAGACTACACTGCCCTACTCACTGTAGTGGAAGTAATCTCTTCTGCCGAAGAAGCTTCTTGGAGTGTGGCCAATACTGGTGGTGGCACACTGTCCTCTGTGGTCTCTGTGGTCTCCCCCTGCGGACTGGGATTCTCGTCCTCATTTTCTGAGGTTGAAACCTCGCCGGTGTATGTAGTGCAAGAAGGTCTGTCGCTCCTTTCTCCTTCAGTACGCCATCTATTGCAATGTTGTGGATTGTGAAGGATTTCTCAGTTGAGGATCCTTAACAATGAGAAATGGCACCGGCTATCGACGACCACCCCAACGCATATGGTTTCTTTTCCGTTCTGTGTTTTAATTCTTCCGTATCCCTCCCTTCTATCCCTACTGGTACTTTTGGGGCCTGGCAGGAAGTGTCATAGAGAGCGGTGTACATTAGTGTTGGCCTAGTCTGCAGAGTGCAAGGCTAGGTCTCTACCCAGGCAGTTCCAGGCCATGTTTCCCTAGCTTTATTTGGATAAAAAAGGGAAAGGGAGCGGGGAAGGCTGTGTTCTTGCTGCGTGGTCTTGACCCTGGGCAGGGCATCCCTTCGTCTGTCCGTTCGTCCACAAATCCAGTCTAGTCACTGTGTCGCAAGCAGTCGGTTCCTTGAGGGCAATGCGAATGTTAATATCCAAATCGCAATGATATTTAGGTCTGCTTGTTTTCTCTTGCTTACTTTCTTGTGCCACCGTGTTTCATGCACATACACTTGCGTGCCAACACACATCAACAGATGCATACTCATTCACATAAACACACCCCTAAACACATTCATACATGCATTCATACATTTCATACATTCACTTTTAAACATACACACTGTAATGTTCACACGCTGTGTTTCTGCCTTGCTTTCACAGAATACGAAACTCAGCAGTCAGGATCATGAAAATATCATTGTGGTAAGGTCCCTATATGTTACTATTTGCATGGCCTATTGTTACTAGCATACATATTTGCAATGCCTAAGTGCAGACTGTGCGCTTTGTGAACATGAGTTCACACATGCTAAATTGTTTCCTTGCCTCTGCTAGTTTGGTCCCTCACCCTGCTTCCCATTCACAACGTTTAATGGTTTTGATGGTTCCTTTCTCTAACACATGCTTCCGTTCTCTAAAGTAGAAAATGTACTATTCTGCTGTTTCCTTATGACAATGAAACATAATCATCCATTGTCAGTATCTTACAGTAGCCAAAATAAGCCACAGACTTACTACACACGACACATGCAAGTTGTATTTGACGTGTCTCCATAGGCAATCGCTCCCCTCCTGGAGAACAACCACCCGCCTCCTGACCTGTGTGAATTCTTCTGCAAGGTGAGAGTCCTGCTCCCGTCCTCCACGCCCCTGCCTCCAGCGTCCAGTCCCTAGGGGCTCCAAACAGAACCAGGAGTCAAGTTTTGAAATGACAAGCCGCTTAGTTGGCCAGTCAACAGAATTTTTTTTATAACCGCATTGATTTCCTGTTTGTCAAGTTACAACCCCAAAGGGGAAAGGAAGTTCTCTGTGATGGTAATGTTATACTGGTCAAAAGCACATGCCATTGCTGGATAGATAGTGTTTTGCATGTACAAATGTTTTATTATTTTGTTTTATCTTAAACAATCCTCAGCTCTGTTGCAATATATATATATCTATATATATATACACACACAGTATCTGCAGGGTCTGTTTGCATTGTGCAGATAGATACATCTTTGTCTGAGCGTGTGGGAGCTCTTTGAGCTGTGGCCTCATGATGCATTTCTCTGTGTCTGAACAGCACTGCCGCCAGAGGCCGCGGTCAATGGTAGTGATCGAGGTCTTCACCCCCGTGGTCCAGAGAATACTCAAACACAACATGGTGAGAGTCCACGCACTGCCAGCTCACAGCCCAAAACCTCCAGGGGACCTTTTATTTTCTACCGTCATTCCTTCCCTCCTTGTGCAATTTCTGTTTATCGTAAGCACAATCATGAAAATGGATTTGAAAGCGATATTCCACATGGCAAAAGGAAATTAGAAAGATGACATAACATCAACACTATCTATCAATAGAGTCAATACTGAGAAAGCGTGCGACGGCAGCCGCTACTTCTTCCTGCTCGCCGTCCTCACACGTCGCTCTGCTCTCTCTCTCATTGGCCCATCAGGACTTCGGGAAGTGCCCGAGGCTGCGTCTCTTCACTCAGGAGTACATCCTGGCTCTGAACGAGCTCAACGCCGGGATGGAGGTGGTGAAGAAGTTTGTTCATAGGTGAGAACAGCGCCGCAAACACACCCAGACGACTTCTACAGAAACACAGTCAGGTCTAGGGAGGGGGGGGCGCAGTGGTCGCAGCAGAGATTGTTGGGTTGTCTCTACTTTGTTCACCACTAAACACACACATCCAGGTCAGGCTAACCACCTGGAGATGTTCGGTTGGCCTCCGGGATTATGAATGGTTTGACTTGGGTGTTGAGCTGGGTGATCCTCTGATTGACTTGGTGTCCCATTCAGGCTGGTATTGCCTCAACCTGTGCTAGCCTAAACCTGTAGCAGCAGTAGCCTGTAGCACTTGAGCCTGTAACACCTCAACCTGTAGCACCTCTACTTGTAGCACCTCAACCTGTAGCACCTCTACTTGTAGCACTTCAACAAGTAGCACCGGTTTTACTCCTAGTCCTTCAGTCCATCTGGGTACAACTGTGCACCTGATTCATTTGCCATCGCTGATGTTTGCGTGCGTGCGTGCGTGCGTGTGTGCGCGTGTGCGCGTGTGTGTGCGCGTGTGCGTGCGTGTGTGCGTGCGTGCGTGCGTGCGTGCGTGCGTGTGTGCGCGTGTGTGCGCGTGTGTGCATGTGTGTGCGTGTGTGTGTGTGTGTGTGTGTGTGTGTGTGTGTGTGTGTGTGTGTGTGCGTGTGCATGCGTGCGTGCGCGTGTGTTGCAGCATGCACGGGCCGACCGGACAGTGCCCGCATCCCCGTGTCCTCCCCAACCTGGTGGCCGTGTGCCTCGCCGCCATCTACTCCTGCTACGAGGAGTTCATCAACAGGTCAGCACAACGCACAACGCGCACCACCAAGCATTCTTAGCAGGCTAGCATGCTAGCATGTCCCCGTCCATCCAGCCATCCGCCGGGAGGAAAAGAACAGGGAGGCCTCGGTGAGCCTCGTGTCATGTCCCTGTGAACGGCCCGTTCTGTCCAGACCAACAGAGCTGCAGGGGAACGCGATCCATGCCCCTTAATCTCTGTCATTTTGTTTAATCCCTCCCACCCTTTCTTCTTCTCCTGGCCGGGGGAAACATCACACACACACACACACACACACACACACACACACACACACACACACACACACACACACACACACACACAC
>JAOPUA010000169.1:15518151-15537366 GCA_027122455.1 Trisopterus luscus | reverse complement strand
GTGTGTGTGTGTGTGTGTGTGTGTGTGTGTGTGTGTGTGTGTGTGTGTGTGTGTGTGCGTGCGTGTGTGTGTGTGTGCGTGTGTGTGTGTGTGTATGTGTGTATGCCTCTAGCAGATGACAATAAGACAGAAGCATTAGACAATGTGCTACCTTCGCCTCTAGTGGAGCCAGAGGACTGTTGTAGAAGTTAGCCACTGCTTCTCGGCTCTTCTGGTAACCTGTGAACATGCATGACAAGAGGATTGCATTTATCCTGATCGGAAACACACTGAATTGTGTAGGAAACATGAGAGATGCAATAACTGTTGTGGATAAAAACCCACACTCAAACACTTAAACTAAACACAAGAGGGTCGAGAAGGATATGGTTTGAAAGATAAAGACTTTATTATCACTTGCACAGAAGTAATAACCACACCTGAGTTGGTTTGCAAAGAAATCTTGATCTGCAGTTTATATCCGCAAATGGTGGCTTCCCCAACATGCACTGACCAATCACAACACTCGATGCACCGGCCCTAGAACATGGACACCCCGTGTCCCCCATCCCGGTTCCCCATTAACCAATCATGTGCTGATCCTCCTTCCCTGAGTTCTCAGTATCAGTGTCCAGAAGTAACATCGCGGACAACAATCCCTTTCTCCTCCATCTCGCGGTTCCGAATTCCTTGTCAACCATGGCCAAGATAACCCCCACTACGAGTCTCGTTGCGGAAATACCAGAGACCTCAGAGAACCTGACGCAGTCTAGTCTTTTCACCAAATGGGAGCTTTATGGAAGCTTGCGTTATTGTGTTGCTTGTTATGTGCCATAACACAGCAGAACGGTTATCCAAATAACAAAGAACACTTGCGTTAGTGTATGTATTCACACACACACACAATTCTCTGGGCGGGCTAAGCAGAGAAAGGGGAGGTAACATGGCCCCATATGACGACATATGGGGCCAGATCCCAAAACGACGTGTTTGAGCTTTCCTTTATTCAAAGGCAGAGCAAGATACCTACTGCTCGTTTTACACCGCACACAATTTTTAGCTACTTGGGGACCATAGGCAGGCTAGGGGAACTCATATTAATGTTAGAAAACCTCATAAAGTGAACATTTCATGCCATGGGACCTTTAAACATTACAGTGTAAAGAGAAGTTACATCTTAACCATAACAGTGTAAAGATAAGTTACATCTTAAACATTACAGTGTAGAGAGAAGTTACATCTTAAACATTACAGCAATATCATATGAATACTTTGTGATTAAAACGAACATGTCACCTTATTAATTAAACTGATTTAAAACAGACCACAATAAACCACGTGCTTATGAGATGAGCCATGTATAATCAAAGAAAACAAATCCCTATGCCACATGGGTTAACATGAAGGTATCCATCAGTAGGTGTAAAACTAACACATAGAATTCTCTTGGGAAAGGGCCCTCAGTGACTCTGTTTGCTATAGGTTGAGGCTAGCGTCTAGAGGTTATCATACTCGATTACTCTCACAAATAGACTTGCTCGGTCATATCAGTGGTTGATAGAAATGTGTGCAGGCTACTTAAGTTTTGGTTAAATTGTTGATGAGTTGTTTGCCTTAGTTTAGCCTACATACAAAGCCCAACCCTTATTTTACAGCCTGAAAATCAATTATAAGAAAGTGCCTGTGTTAAATTGAATGGAATTCAGACGCCCTGAATTGAAATACCCACCTGCACGGGACATTAAAGGTTTGAACATGTTCTTGTTCTTATTTCTTATTTTGTTTCCCTAAAACTCCAAATGGTTTAATGTAAAACTCTAAGTAAGTCTATGGTCTCACCGATAGAGGGCGCATAGCCATTGTACCGCGCCGACTCCACAGCATCTTTCAATGCCTTGAGGACGCAGGCGTCAGTAGGAAGGTTCCCAAACACAGTGGGGTCCCCTAAACAACGGATATAACAAGAACACATCCCATTGAATAACATAGACCAATAGAGATAGCAAGGAAAATACATGTTAATTAGACCTATATATTGGCCTTATTTCTGGATAAAATTCGAATTCAATCATTTGTCATTTGATTGTAGACTACTGCTCTCATTTGCCAAAACAATAGATACATCATACAAAATAGGCGAATGTTGTGATGCATCAGAGACAGGCCAACAGCAGTTTGTATATTAGATGCATACAGATACATGCTGCCTACAGGTTTTGTAGACTCTGCATGTGTAAATTAAAGTCAATTGAATAATATGTCTCACCTATGGAAAGAGCGATCATGGCTTTCTCGGGATTAGGCGTGAGTTTCATACCATCCACAATGTCCCTAATAGGATTGCAAGTTTTGTTCGCCATCTCTGAGGGTCTGACGTCCCATCTCTGCCTGCGGCTCTTTACTTTGGCTGGGCATTTCATGTTGTTTACACTGACCTGATGGAAGCCATTCCCTTTCACTCCTTTGCTCGTCAGACCGGCTCCATTAACAACATTGCTCTCAATCACTCCGTTAGCGTTCATCTGAACCACATATGATTTGCTTGTCATTCTGAAATTGTACTTTTGTAAAAGTCTGAAAGAAGAGATGAGAGGGAATTAACGCAACATCGGGATGAAGGCATAATTGTTTGAAATTGCGCTTTATTATAGTAGGCTAATAATAATACTAACAATAATAATAATTTTAAAAAGTTTATATTCTATTCTATTATAATTATGTATTTTCCATAGGTATAAACAATAAATCATCAAAGTATTTCGTTCAGTCATGCAACTTTAGATTAAAATCATATTACACGAAACAAAATAATAGGCATAGTAAGAATACAAATGCATATCATATCCACTCTATCACTTTTTATAGGCTATTTGAAAGGATTACTCTCTGTGCATTCCCTCTGCATGGGTGATCATACAATACAATATTAGTAGGCTACAATACAAAACTAGTTGCAACGGTTTTGTTAGGTAATAGTTAATAGGTAATAGGCTAGTCTTACAGATCTGAAACATGATTTAAAGAGCAAAGTTTGTCACAAGGAATTTAGGGGGAAAAAAAGAAAAAATGCAATACCTCAGAAAAAATCGGTAGTCCAATTGCGGGTATTTTTCAAGATATTCACAATAAGAAGGGTAACTTTAACTAAAGTAACTTTCATTAAGCGGTTTTATAGGAAGACCCTGGAAATGGGTGTTGAATAGGGCCTATATTTTCATTGGTTGAAAGAATGGGTGTACAATACACCCCCGTTGCATCACTGCTGAACCTGAGACTGAACCGGTCCTCCCTTTGAAAATGTGGGCGGGTGGGCTGCGACTAACGGGTCGAACCTGGTATATAGAGCCATGGTATTTGGACATTTAATTATTTTCTACAGCTTGATTCGTATTAAATGATGGGCAATTAAAAATTAAATAATATATATAATTGTAAATTGATAAGTAGGCTATCGGCCTGAATTATCTGTCTATGATTTATGTTTTTGTTTTTTTACTTGTGTTTTTTTATGCACTTTGGCCCCTTATTCACATTCAAAGTACTGTGGTGGGAATTTTCACCACCACGCCATTGTTTTAGTCTAAACTGTTTAAGAATAAAGAGTCATCTGAACTTATAACAATCAGTCTAATTATAAAAAGTGATAAACATACAATACCATACAACAAACATAAAACAAACATACAATAAACTGAGGCCGAACATACAATACACCGAGGCCTGTCTCTAAGAGCTTCCAAAGTCCAATGCACTGGCAAAAGCAAGGATTTAGGATGCCGAGAACAGCTCTGCTCCCCAATATAACTTTAGTTTGGTTAACCAGAGGGAAGTCAACGATTGATGGAACTCCTCAGGACGTCATAATGGGGGGACGTAGCCTTGCCTTATCGATTGTGATATTTGCTTTGTCCACAGCATGTTCTTCCAGATCAAAATTAACAACACAACCATTTGTAAACAACGTTAGCACATCTCTTAGACTGATTCGAGCCTGGGTGCAAGAATCATTCGATGACAGCATTTTTCAAATAAGCATACTGCTAGGAGTTCTAAAATATAGAAGCAAGAGATGGAGAGATGTAAAAACGATACCGCCCTATAGCAGATACGTTTTCAGACAGCAGTGGCATACGAGTAGGAGTAGGAGCAAACACGATGTTGATGCTAATGAGTAATGGAAGGTCTGGTGTATATGGTTGGGCCATACTCCTCGATGTACGATGGGGCCGGAATCATTTGCAGCACAGTAGGCAAGTACCAGTGACTTGAATAACCCTGGAGCATCCACCGCTAGCCAGTGCAGGGTGTGGGGGAGTGGAACAGTGTGGGAGAACTTGGGTAGGCTGAAGCATTCTGCATCAGCTGCAGGGGACCAACGGCACATATAGTCAGACCAGGAGGGATTGAGTTGCATTAGTCTAGACGTGAGATGACAAGAGCCCGGACCAAAACCTGGCCTTCTGGGTGAGGAACATAAATCGTGTCGCAGGCTGCACAGAGTTGTTAACATTGACGGGGAGGTCGTCGATGGGAGGTGCCTTCCCTAGAAGGAACAACAGCCCCAGGCTTATCCAGATTGAGCTTCAGGTGGTGTGTGGACATAGACTGAGAGATGTCAGCCAGACACACAAAGATAAGTTGATTCCAGACATGAAAAAGACAAAATGAGTTTAGTGTCATCTGCATAGGTAGGGTAGGAAAAGCCATGTGAGGGAATGACAGGACCGTGACTTGATGTACTTGATGCCTTCTTTTTGAAACCTGATGAGAGACAACCCTCCCTTAGTCCATCCATAGTCCGGAGCCTTCATATTCATTTTCTTTGATGCTTGCGCAAAAACATTGTGTATTTATCTAGAATACACAATAATAACAAATAAGCCCCAGAATCAATACTCCTTACATAACCATCGGTCTCACACTCTTGAAACATGAACACTGTGGCCCCCAACAGTGCCCACCCCTGTATGATTCAACATCTGTGTTGCATGGAGTAACATGAGCTTCGCTGACATGCTAAAGCATACGGACATCAACAGAGAGCCTTCTAGGAAAGTGTGGTCTGGTTCTAGGTCAAAGTGAAAAGCAAAAACATAGCACATTTCAGAAGCCATCTATTTGGGTGGATTGTAACATTTAAACAACTCAATGCATCCCACCTCCATATTGGTGCTTTGGTGACGTCCAGGAGGAAAGACACACGTAATAACAGGAGATATTATTTTGACACTTTTTTATAGTTTAAGAATAATTAAGAAAGTATGATAACAATTCATTCTACTCCTCAACATCATCATCGTTCAATAGGTTTTCTCTTAAAGAACACTTTAAGAGGAACGGTAAGGGACAATGCCAGGGATGAAAAACACAGGATCAACTCTTTATTTTTTCAATATTAGAAATTATTAGAAAAAATAACCTGATCAGATTAAAATACAATATTCTTCTGCATTTGTTTTGTGTAGAGAAGTAAGCCTTTCTTATGCTGACATTTAATTGATTATTTAATTGGACCAGGCTTTTCTTCTTTACTATTGGACAAAACATTGTACTAATAGTAGTCATGCACATTAAAAAGGGAAATCATTTGGTTTTCTACAAATGTGTTTCTTGTTTGTCCTCTGTTGGAATGTACATAAAACACCTAACCTGATAAGACCAGAAAGCAACCCTAACCAACTGAATAAATAAATACAACTTGAAAAGCCCTTTTGCAATAATCTGTCACACAGATACACAAACAACCATGTAAACCAACCTTTGTACCACCCCCATCAAACCCTGGGGTTGGTGTCTAAAAACCGTTAGTTGTTTAAAATGTAGCTATTGGCCAAACCATGTAACATATATCCATACACATAAGCACGCACACACACACACTGAATACCAAAGAAAAGTACACTACAATACATATTTCCTTCAATTGTTGGTAAAAGTTTAGAGCATACAAAAAAAAAAATCCTTGGGTACAGCAAATCATACCCATAGCAAGTTTTGCACTGATTGCATTCGTCAATGTGTTGGGGTAAAACTACTAAACACAAATTTTTCTAAAACCCTAAATTCTCAGAAAGGCCTACAGGTTATTGTCCTAACTTTTCTGCTCCTGATCCATTTGAGTCAACAAGCAAATCTGAGCAAACAGGAGTGGGGGGGGGGGGGATTTGGCAGAATGGATGAAATCCTTTATGTCACCAACATGACTCACAATGGGGAACAGGTCCACCAACTGCACACTCACGCATGAACACTGCACATACGGCTACTGACTGGACTACTCATGCAAAAATAAAAATTCTCCGGCAAATATATATATATATATATTTCAATATAAATAAGAAAAACAACTTAAAAAGCATTGGTTAAGGGTTAGGTCACATTATGTTCCAATTGAGTAATTACATATCAGGTGACATATTAAGACACTTCTTTAACATCAGGATAGCAACCGCTTGTGACTCTTTGACGGCATATAATCCAGGTCCTCAGGATCCCCAGAGTCACTGCATGAAGAGTCATCGCTGGAGAAGAGAAGGTTAGGATCAAAATACAGAAACGTCTTTCCTCCATCCTCCTCTTCATCCTCCTCTTCCTCCTCCTCTTCATCATTAGGATCACCCAAGGCCTGCTTCTCAACAGGCCGTATCCCTGTACTCAGAGGAGCTCTGTGCTCCGTCTCTCGGTGGTACTGCTGCGGGTGCAGTCTGGTGAGTCTCACATAAGGCTGTGGCAGGGACTGCGACGGTACCTGGGGGCCCCGAGCTGAACTGCTCGAGGGGGGTCTGTCAGTCACCGTGGAGACGGCAGCGGCGAGCGTAGATCGCGAGCCAGGGGGAATTTCAGTGCATGGAGTCGCGCTTGCGGTGCTGCTCAAGGTCAGAGACGTGGTTAGGTGCGGGTCGGAGCTCAGAGGCAGGAACGAAACTTCAGAAGAGTCCTTAGACGAGCCTGGAGAGTCATGGTGAAGCAAAGCAGGACTCCGCTGAGAAGACCCTGACAGGTGGCCCCCTCTTTTAGGAGTGGTCGCCCATCTCGAAGGCCCTTGAGCGTGCGCTGCTGTGTGGCCAGGTGCTAGGCTGCGGAGAGGAGGCGAGTCACTACGAGACACAGTTTGCTGGTAGTGTGCAGGCAGCGTCAAGGGGAGGGCCGGCTGATTTTGCTCAGACACGGGGAGCGCAATGGCAGGGGCCAATTGTAGTTGAGCCCCGTCTGGTAAAATGGCAGGGGCCAATTGTAGTTGAGCCCCCTCTGGTAACAGGCCTACAGTCAGCCTGTGCTTCACGTCTGAAGAGTACGATGGAGCCACAGGTTTTGGTGGGCAGAAAGCAGCTTCATTGATTGCCGAACATTCATGGACGGGGGTGCAAGGGATTGTAGGTGGTGCCGTATGATGTGATGTATTTGGGGCCACTGATCTGGTGGACACTGAGCAGACCCTGGAGGGGCAGAGTGGGTGTACAGACTGTGTTGAGTAGGGGTTATGCATGGGCGGGGTCTGACTGGGCCCCTGGGCGTCGGCTGGAGAGAGGCTGGGGGTCTGACAGGTAGCAGGCTTTTGGATGGGGTCGCATGGGATGAGGTTGGAGGGGGTGAGGTCCTGAGACGAAGAGGAGGAAGAGGAAGGGAAGAGGAGAGGGGAAGGGGAAACGTCTCTCTGTGTCTGCAGCTCCTTGGAGCACTCGGACAGGATGCTCCTCACCCATCGCTTGTGCTTGGTGCAGAAATGTGGCAAAGAGGAGGAAGATGAGGGAGAGGAAACTCCTTCAGAGTCATCGCTTCTCTGGCTGAGCTGCACGTCCTTGTGGTCCTCCCCAGCTTCCTTATCTCTTTGGGAACCACCTCCCTCCTCCTGCTCCGTGGGGCGGACCGGTGCCCTCATATCGGAGCCACCATCGCCCTCCTTCGCTGCCTCTCCGTCTCCAGCCTCCCTCTCCAACCCCTCTCTCGGTTGGGGGCGTCCGGCCTCACCATCTCCCACACTGCCACGGTTCTCCTGCTGCTCCATAGGAAACAGAAGAGGGCTGTCTTGGGAAAGGTGCAGGCACAATGCTTTTGGTTCCCGCGTCGTGTCTTCCGGGGCCATTTCGGGAGCTTTGGCCGTCTTCGTCCTTGGAGGAGCACCGAACGAGATGTTCAGATCAACAGGTTCCACCACAGGTTCCGTTGCTGGTTTCAAGGAAAATTTCACAGGACAACAGCTTAGCTTAAGGTGACACCTTTGTCACCTTAATTAATGGAGGAGCTACTTCCTAGGAGATAAAAAATTATTAATAGAGCCGGAAACAATGTGCATGAGAAATTCCTGTGGCCACCACTATCAGCCTAGACGCAAATTTGGTCATGAATGAAACCATCAATACAGATCCAATAAATACTTTTCAATCTTTTAAACAATAGAACAGGATTTTGAAGATTAAAAAATAATGACCATCAAGTACTTAAAAACACAATATTCCACATGGGGTGATAACGTTGTAATGCTGAACCATAACTAAGTCTTACCCTGTTGCAGTAGCATCCTCAGGGAAGTTGCAATGGCCGTTGAGCCTTGAACAATAATCTCCAAAAGTAGTTTGTGCTCATAGCTCACGGTATGCTCTTGCCGTAGGATCTGGTGGAAACCCATTAATATCAAACATATTCATATCACACACACGCAAATGTTATTAATAAGGAAATGTATTCTGTTTTAGGTCAACTTTGTAGTCAGCCTTGGATGTAAGGTAGATATATTTTATATGTACAGTACATATATATATATATATATATATATTCCCCATTTAATTGTTTGTGATCCTTAGGAGAGGAGAAGCCTGTAGATATCTTGAGTTCAAGCACATCGTCAACACACAGAGAAAAATAACATAATGTGTTTAGATAAGACAGTAGGAGCTCTCCTCTTTCTAAGATGCAAGTATGACTAAGCATACAGTTGCTCACAGAACGGTTCCACTGAGTTTGATCTTTTTTAGTAGATATATTCCTCTAACAGCATGCTGTGGGTTCTTAAAGATATTTATTACGCGTCTACACAGATCCAGTTGTTTTCAACCACTGTTTAACATTTGGAACAGAAAAAGTTAAACACACTCACACACACACACCTGGTCAATATAGGTATCTCTTGGTAGCATCATCTCCAATTTGTGTACATAGTGCAGAAGTCTGTCCTCTACATTCTGGGTATAATGTTCACCATACTGCTCCTCCAGATGATTCTGAAAGACAGCCAGCATTGGACCATTTATGTTGTGTAATCGTTGGTAATGGCTATTTTTTTGTAGTATTACAGTATTATAGTAACACATCATAAAATAACATATACAGTATATCGTATTCCCCCAGTAATTACATTTACATTTAGGGCATTTACCAGCCGCTTTTATCCAAAGCGAACGGTTCATACACATATTTTCACCCCGACAGTGTTGTCAACCGTCAAATACACTCTGTTTATAGTCATAAACAGAGTTTATGATGATTACACTCTCTTATGACAGAGTGTAATCATCATTTTATGATTACACTCTGTTTATAGTCATAAACAGAGTGTAATCATCTTAAAATCAAATCAAATCCAAGTCATCTACAGATGCAGAAAACATTTTGTGATTACATCCATCTATGTGTGAGGATCATTGAGGCCCAGAATCTCAGGAGTAAAAAAGATGCAGGCTGCCTTTTTCCAATAGTTGCAGGGTCCAGAGCTTGAAATGTCTGAGGATTAACATTCCTGGGGTCTTTTGAATAAAATATGGATTGCATGTGTTAAATCGAGGTCCTGGTATGGTTAAACATCAGAAAGCATTCAGCTACTATAGTACGTGAAACTAAGTATTTTTCCACCTTATGCCTGTCTGTAGTGCACCCTGGTGGGAGAAAAGGGAATATCTGTTTTAACAGAGTAACCTCACTAGAGGAACTCAGTACGCTATCCAATGACCACCAAGACCTGGTCTGGTCGATCTGGTCCGACCATGACCTGGTCCGACCATGTAACCGCAGTCATGTTTTTACAAGATCTTCTACCAAATAAGTGTGCAAAGGAAAATTTTTACCTTCATGTAATCCTCGAGTTTCATCTTGTCCAATGCAAGACTTTGGGCAAAGACCTTGAAGTCCAGATGATTTTTTTGCATTAAAAATATTTCTTTATTGCTCTGAATATGAAACCAAAAGGGGGGAAGACAAATATTACATTGATAATCAAATAAATTACGTAAATGGACAATGTACTGTACTAAATAATACAATGACCATGATTAGTCATCAGAGATTAAATAAAAAGGCCGGTGTGTGTAATATTTAACTATACTCAGAAAGTACTCTGGGCTGCCAGATATTAAACAGATCTAAGGTATATCTTGGAGTGATATTTTAAAGATGGAGACAGCTTAGAGCCCAGAAGGATGTCAATTTTCAATAAATAAATCAAATGCAAATGCATATATTAGCTGGTCAACTCCCATTGTAGAACTTGTTACATGTCGTTGTAAATTGTTTTTAATTGAATTGGTTTCAAAATATGTCTAAATGTATGCATGCATGACATATAAACATAATGTTCTTGGCTTGTCTTGCACAGATGTTCATTCATAGCCTCAACCTGGCAACCCATGTGAGCTGTGAGTAGGTGGCGGTTGGAGTACTCTCTCCAGTATTGTGAATTTAGATTGCAATAAACATTTTAAATGCAGGGTGTCAATGTTACATATTGTACCTTTGAATAAATTGGTTACGCACTGCCTCCAAAACATTAATTAGAACCATAATACTTACACAGTGATCTTGGTATTGAGGTAGTTTGCTGGGAAAGAACTGGAGAATTTTAACCACAATTGGAACAATGCCTTGGCCTTGTTTAAGCATCCACATAATTACCTAGAATGAGAAGTACATTCAATATACAACAATAAAAGCTATGTGAAACAGTAATACCATTCTTACCCACAAATATGACCAGGTAACCCACCTGAAATACAATATCCCTAACAGAACATATTTACCTTTTAGTGTGGTACATCAGAACACAACATAACACTTAACATAAAAACATAACACACAACATAAATTGTCCATACCAATGTCTTCAGTCCAAACATGATCTTCATGTGTTTGATTGCAGCCACAAGTGTGGGTAGAAGTCTGTACGATGCCTCCAAAATGGAGATCACTCTTTCATAACGTCCAACATCCCTGTTCTTTATGATGGAGTATGCCTGGGCTGTAGCTACACGTAGCCTCCATGGTTCTTTGAGGGAATAATATTGCTGTTTGGCTTCCATCCATAAAGAAGTGTCCACAACTTTAAAATAACAAAAAACACAAACAAATAGCGCAATCTGTTAGTGGTTGTTAAACTGTACATTGGTAGCAAACATAACTATACACAACTGCTGTGAAGTTTGGTTTAAATTAGATATTCATTCACTCCGGATCGACCAGCGGCTTCTTCTTTTTAAGTTTAGCCAAGTGTTGTCAGTAGAAGAGTACACATTTGACACATCTGTTTTTTATTGGATGTGTTTCTATTTCACATTAATAGCTTGTTAAATGTCTCCCATGGAGTCAAAATCAGTAAGACAATATTACTACAAATGGACAAATACACCTCTTCTAATTGAATGTTAGTGCTTCTATTGTACTATTTTTTAATAGTTTTGCTCCCATGAAACATGACCAACTGACTCCAGATCTCTAACATAGTATCACTACATTGGGCAAATAGGACACACCCTTATTTGGATGTCAACGCTTCTTCCATTTTATATTAATATTTTTATGAAAACGAAAGAAGCACTCAAATCCAATAAAAAGAGGTGTGTCCTACTTGTTTGGTGATAGTATCTGGTATTGCTTTTGAGTCACTCGATCACATGGAATGGAGCAATTGACTATCTTTTACACAGCAATTATCCAAATAAGTGTGCGAGACCAATTTAGTAAAATCATGTTACCATTATTTTCACTAATATGAGCGAGTTAGCAGGTATTACAAATAAAATTGGTTTTGAATCATTCAAAAAGTAATTATTGATGGTCCCTATTAAGTTCTCGGTTGTTAAGGGTCTATAACCGTAACTAGAAAGTGTTGACGAATGCAAACTGCAAACGTTCTATGAGTAATTGTAAATTAACTATCAAATAAGTCCAAAAGTACATAGTCAACGTTACACATCGTATGAACCATTAAAAAAGCAATAAAAAAGCGTAAACAAGTGCAAACCTTCTTGTAAATCCTTCATCTTGTGAGTCCAGGCATACTCCAGTATAATCTCCTGCAGGTTTGGAGAAGTCATGTGTTCATCATCCATCCTTCTGCTTGAGGAGGAGGGATAGCTATGTGTTTGCAGTCACCATTAGCTATTTTAAAGTTTCACAAATGTGAGTAGTTTCGCCCATCGCTACACATACATGGCTGGACATGTACCGGGCAAGATTTGAACACGCTATTGAACAACCCTTGTTCCGCGTTGATCGTTTCCGGTTACTGTCGGAAACGTTGCAAAGTACTTCGGTGTCAACACAGCCTCTTATCAAAATAAAAGTCCCCAACTTATTGCAGATTTTCGCTCAACTGAGTACAAATGTATAGATACCTGTAGTGTAGATGTCGCGGTATTCCGTGAACACGAACCTGGAATCCATTAGATAACATATTTGACAGAATTCCACGTCTGGCTTATCGTGGCAGCGCCAGTAATGTTATAAGGAAACGGAAGTATCGTTTGTTCGTAGCTAATAACCTTGCTCGGTACCTTGAGTGGATGGGAACTCGTGTTGTGCGATTATACCTCCGGTATTATGCCGAAATATAATAATTTTTACATTTCTTCAAACCTACTTTTGTTAGCGCCGGTGTCGCCCTGACTTGTATTTATTTAACAGCAACCTCAAATTGGACTGAGCTATGAATAGGACAATAATTCGCCGGGTGCTGCGACTGTCCAACGGAACTTTCGGACCGTCTAAACCACAGCCATCCCTCCTCACTGGAGGTGCCACAGCCTCCGGCTATCAATTAACCCCGATCTTCTTCCCGCTAACGCCTACATGTTGTTATTCCTCCAACGTCAGGGTGCGTTCATATCTCCAGTACATTAAACGCAAGATCCAGCCACCTTCCTGTCCTCCCTACAATCACGTTTGCCAGGTTGGGGACCCCGTACTGCGTTCACAAGCTGCGGATGTAGACCCAGCAACTATTTCTAGCCCCGAGGTGCAAGGCGTCATCAAAACTATGGTAAAAGTGATGCGAAGGCTGGAGTGTGTCGGACTGAGCGCGCCTCAGGTTGGGGTGCCTTTACGCATCGTGGCGCTGGAGTACCCCGAGAAGATGATGGAAGAGAGCTCACCTGCGTCCAGGGAGGCGCGAGGTCTCTCCGTCCAGCCCCTGAGGATCTTCGTCAACCCAACTCTGCGTGTTTTGGACGGGCGAACGGTACTCTTCCAGGAGGCCTGCGAGAGCATCTCGGGGTTCTCTGCCACGGTACCCCGCTACTTGTCTGTGGAAGTGTCAGGTAGGCCTATACCTGTGAGATCAACTCTGAAGCGAGAAACTGGGCAATACAGTGGAAGATATATATATATTTTTAAAAAGACAAAAACATAACCCAATTTAGTTATTAGCAATGGAGGTAATGTTCATGTCCGAGTGTTTAAACTATTTTACTCAAAACGACCCCAACAAAAAGAATCCGAGGTTATTCAATAGAAATGCAAACACACATTTGGCCCTTTATTTTGTGCATTTGTGAAACATATGCCCCTACGCAGGTCTGAACGAGAATGCTGAACCTGTCAGTTGGCAGGTGAGTGGCTGGCCGGCCCGAATCATCCAGCACGAGATGGATCACCTGGACGGCCTGCTCTACGTTGACCGCATGGATAGCAAGTCCTTTATCAACGTCAAGTGGCAGACGCACAACGAGTAGCATGAGAACAGCTCTCGACTGCTCTACAGATCCTTTATTCTCCAAATAAACACACAAAGAACATATTCTGATGGTGGATCTGCTAAGATAGGGACTGGGACCTGACCAAGAATCCCCATGCTATCCCTAAGCCTTAGTTATTTACATGTTATGTATGTGATACGCTCTCTCCAAATGACTCCATAGATATAAGTCAAGTTTTGTCAGTCTTGACAAAAATACTGCAGAGTTTATAAAAATGGGATAAGATTAAGCTCTGTGTGACCATGTCCTGACCAGGAATAGTCTGGGACTATTATTGGGGACTACTATACATGGGACTGTATTGAATAAAAACAATGTGGTTCAAATATTAATAGTGATTTGACATTTGTTTGGGCAAATATGCTGTGTGATTCACCTGCTGTTGTTTGGAAGCCATTGAAAATACAAATAAATGACAGTAGGTTTTTCCCTTTTAGCATGTATTTTATTACTGTCAAATTTGCTGTCAACTTAAATGTAAATTGAAACAAGCAGGAGACAAGAATAATTAATGTGACATTTTTTAAGATTGATAAATGTACTGTATGGACACTTATAAATGAAAAGTGTAAAACACAGAATGACTGGTTTAAAACAGTACCCCAAAAAAAAAAGCCACTTGAAAAAATGTCAATTACTTTGACTAGAAGGCAGATTGTTTCAGCTTGCCATTTTGACGTTACATTTCGTGTTATGAATGAATGAGTGAATTTTGATTCCAATAAGGCACTGTGATTTGGCTGGAAGTGCCTTATATTGTGCAATAGTTTTCACAAATACTTATTTTGATCAGACTGACGGATTATCAAAAGTTTCTCCACAGGTGCATTGTACAGGGTTCCTGTACCAGCAATTGTTACAGTACTCCAAGCCGCAGTATCTACACAATACTAGAGGTTTTCTGGGGCACGCCATCCCACAAGGGCACACCCGAAGCGGCTTGGTTTGGTGGTACTTCTCACAGGACAGCCCATCTCTGCAGGCACCAGAGTGGAAGAACTTGCAAGTGAAACAAACAGACTGCGGATCCAGAGCTTGGTCACAGCAGCTGTGGAACGTGATTGGCTGAGGGGTTTTAGCAAGTGAATCTGGGGTGTTGCACAAAAGCATGGACATGGCTGCTTCGTCTTTGGCACAGCTCGGAGGCCTGCACCAGCCCTGCTCGTGGAGGCCTTGTGACGACAGTGGCCTGGCTTTACCGCTCTCCTCCTGGTTCTTGTAATTCCGTAGAACGTGAGCGTTGTTGCGGCACTTCTGCATTGAGGGGCAGGCTAAGCTGTGCAGAGTGTTGCAGTCCAAGCAGTTCCTTAAGTGTGAACTGCTCGATTGGACACAGCTACAAACGTGCTCTGGCGAAGGTGGTGAGGAGTCTTCCGACTTGGGCAAACCAGACGTGTGCATCATTGAAGTGGATGGTCGGACCTCATTTCTGTCAAAGACATGACTCTCTTCATCGGGGGAAGCTACTTGCTTCGTAGCGGCTGATGCTGTTCGGGTGGCGCCCGACGGGATTTGCCTTGGGGAGGTCTTGGTGAGTTGGCAGTTGAGAGTGGAGACACAGAGTGGCTCTCTTGCCCTAGAGCCGGGGGCTGTGGCGCCGGCAGCAGCGGCCGCAGCAGTTGTGCTTGAGGAGGAGGATGGGATAGAGAGCCCGTTGCTTTGCGTCATGAGGGCTGAAGTCATTGACGGGCCGCCGTGATTTGCCACCCATGAAAGAGAACGAGGGCCCCCATGGGCATTCCATTCCCCCCGGATACTCTTTAACCCGCCAGCGGTGTACAGATCCAGCTCTAGCTCGCTACCTGCACCACATTCCTCCGCCACTTCTTCTGTAAGGATCTGGTTGGTGTCCAGCAACTTCTTGGTGTTGTCTAAAGCCACCTGTAAGGGTGCCCCTGGACACTGAGTTTTACTATGTTTTTAGACAACAGTCAATATAATCTATTTATACATGTTTAGCAAGAACACTTTGAAGCTATTTCTAAGAGTGGTGACAAAGACAAGCGTAATGTAATGAATATTTAAAAAAACGTGAGCAAAAGTATTCCATTTTCAACAAGATGCCTCTTCACTACATATAAAAAAAGAACAAAGAAAAACAACCATGAAATGACAAACACTGAATGCAAGATTGATCAACTAGTCAGACCGACTGACCTGTAGGCTGTGTCCTCTGCGCCTCTCCATCACCATCCCCAGCTCCCACTCCGCCTCACCCCCATGTTTCTCCAAGGCATCCAGCAGGAGCTGACACTCACAGCGGGCGAGGAAGAAACCACAGGACAGCTGGAGGAGTTGGCCCTGGGAGGGGACGCCGGAACGTCCCTGAAGAAGCTGATCTTGCTGTCCTATGCAGGGCTGGTATCCTAGCAACCCAAAAAGTTTTGCGATCTGCACCGTGGACAGCACTGGCTTGATGCAGTGTGTGAATATACCGGAGTACATCTGACAGAGAGAAGGTGAGTGGAACGAGTTAAGACAAATTTATAGATTTATTAAGGGGATTAAAAAGGTAGCAGGACACACAAGAAAATACTTATTTAAATGAACAAACCTTTACAACTTTGTACTCCTCTCTCCAGGGACTCAGATAGAGGTTGAGAGCGGCTTGCTCCAGGACTTCAAAGGCCTTGGCCAGCCCTCTCAGCCCCCGTCTGCATGGACTTGCAGTGGATACTGGCAGAGCTGCTGTTGCCTTCAGAGACTCCTCCAACACCTTCAGTGGATCCAGTCCCAGTGTATGCATATCCTCAGCACCGGCGTTCTCCAGTATTGCCTCTGCATCCTTACGCAGGACCTCATCGTCGCATGTAAGGTTGGAGGCTCCCTTTTCTAAACGCTTCTCCAAACAATGATCATAATTCTTCACCAGGTCTTTGGTTATCTGGCAGAGGATGCTCATTTCTGTGATTCCGCCAATAAGGCATACACAAAAGAATCCCCTGTAAGAAAATAAATGGTGAAGACACACGTATCGCTGACTTGCCCTTTACACTTCCTTTAAGTGCTCTGTCTAAAAATCAAGTGGAGCTGCGAATTTAAGGTTAAGGTTATTTTAAGGCTAATTTAGGTTTATACGCCTTATCTTTCAAAGGGGCGACGATCGACGACATGTGGATCCCTCCTATGAAATATGTGGCATATATTTCTTGACTTTAAGTCATAAATCGTAAGAAAACGCAAACATGTTCATGTAAGCACTAAACTTGGGGAGTCGAAAGCAAATCCAGGAAGACTATGACGCATAGCTAGCGAACCTGCTAACGCTAAAACAGAAGCACATTGGTCACTGCCAAAAATCGACATTACCAACATTAAAAATGATCGATATGAGGTTTTGCTCAAACGCCATTCGTTCGGTTGTTCGTATCATGGAGGTCACAGAGAGGGCTTACCGACTGGTAACGTTACGAGTTCGTAACACCCACGAATTTGACAGAAGGCTTTAGCTAGCATCAATAAGCAATGAACCATATTTTCATTCGAAATCGAAACCCTATGCGGTAATCCATAATAAAAAAGGTATAATCTCACCCCGAAACTTTTCTTGTGCGATTATATAAGACATATACTAGAGCATTGTCAATGGTGTTAGTCCGTCGTATTCGACTGCGTGGATCCTGATATCAGGGAAAGTTCCGAAAAAAAGTAAACATTGTCACGTGACCGAACCCCGAATTTCCGGTACTTGTTCTTGATACAGACATCAGGCACCTTGGTCCACTTATTGTTATCTGGTCAAATGTACGTTAGGATGTGCAATGGTATGGCTTTCATTATATGTGATTCATGATATGGTTGAACCATTTTCTTTTTCAAGGCGTCATTTTATGAACGCAAATGTTTCATCCATCAGATGGCGTCCCATCCACTACAATGTAATGGATGGACTGAAAACAAGCCCTGTAGGAAAACCCCGCACTCATCACACACGTTTATATGCAAGCACGCACGCACCCACACATTCTCACACATGCACACCCCCGCACACACATCCGTTGTGCGGAGTAAGACGGTGCGCCAATTAACTGTGAGAGAAACATTTAATTTCATCATCGGGCGTGGCTTTACTAACATGGACCAAAGGGCGGAACTGCCGAAAACCAAATGGGTTTAAAGCACCTTAAGTAAGATTATGCCACAGTCAGTATTGACAACATCGGCGTATTAAGTCTACAGTTCAACAGCCCTGTAGAACTACTCCCAGGATGTCTAACTCGGATCGAGTTGTTCTAGCTCTCGGGGGAGCAGGGACGGTGGGCTCAGGAATAGTTAAGGCATTGCTGGATAAAGGTAAGTGCTCTAAATGGGGAATTAACTGGATTATCTTGTTTGAGTTGATTTATACTTTTTTTTTCGTTTCTGCTTGTCACAGAAAAAGTTGCTCCATCTTGGAGTATTTCGCACCTTTTCTCCATACAACCCGTGCCCTACAAAACTGTTGGCTACGGCGTGTAAGGTGCATGTTTATGCACGTTAAATTATGAATTATGATAGGCGAAATCTGCACTGTACAGGCTTTGACATCTGTATTTCATTCATCTTTTTCATTATTTTCTCACTCAGCTTGCATCTTTGCGTCTGCCGAGAAATATGTGCGCTCTCCAATAAAGCCATGGCGAGGTGCTTGGGTATATTCTACCTAGGACAATGTAGCACATTCCCAATTTATTAAGGCATACGTGACTGGACACGATACTGGACACGCTCTTCTCGAATATATAAAAAAATAAGGATAATATTAAATATTAGACTCTTGCAGTGACAAAGATATGTTCCCCATTGACTATTGACTATACGCTCAATTAACCATATGTTTTTTATGTGGCAAAAAAAATGCAAATATAGATAAAACAGCATTTTTTTTTTTATATTTGGGTTAGGGTTCCGTGGAGGTTAGCGGGGACCGTGGCAGGATGCTGTAGTGTAGCCAAGCTTGGTGAGGCTTTGGGTATGCATTGCATGTCCGTAGCTGACACTAGCAGCACCAAGTTAGCTGCCATTCAGCCACGCTTATCCGATCCATGTCCATGATAAACACAGATAAGCATAATGTAGGTCAATAGGTGAATTCTTTTTTCATGAGAAATGGATTACACCTGTGACAGCTGCATGTGAGCTGCTGTGTGATTAGTGATCTGGTATACTTAATACTAGTCATTGTAGACTCAACGGCAAGTTGCGTGTGTGTGTGTGTGTGCGTGTGTGTGTGTGTGTGATTGTGTGTGTGTGTGTGTGTGTGTGTGTGTGTGTGTGTGTGTGTGTGTGTGTGTGTGTG
>JAOPUA010000169.1:15453777-15470080 GCA_027122455.1 Trisopterus luscus | reverse complement strand
TATATTTTTGTTGCTGCTTTGCTGATGAACGCCCTGTTTGGGAGCATAACCGTCTATCCCAAACTTCTTGTGGATCTGCTGTCAGCAACCCAAACTATATCCCTCCCTGCCTGCCGGTTACAAAGCTTTTTATTATACTTGTACGCTTCTTGTGAATTCACACTGTTGTCAGCGATGGCTTTTGATAGGTATGTATCCATATGCAGACCTCTCCAATACCACTCCTTGGTCAGGCCACAAATTGTCAAATTCATTTTGGTTTTTGCCGTTTGTTTGCCCACTTGCAAATTGGGAATTGGCATTATTTATTCTGCTCATTTAGGCCTATGCAGGTTTATGTTAATGAGAATCACTTGTGATAACTATTCTCTTGTCAAGGCGGGTTGTGGGGACTCTAGTGTAATTAATGCATATGGATTTTTTGTAATGGTATTTTCTGTAATTCCACATCTTATATTTATTTTGTTTTCTTACACAAGAATATTTATTATTTGTTTAAGGAGCTCCAGGGATTTCAGGAGAGGAGCTCTTAACACGTGTCTCCCCCACCTTGTTATATTTCTGAACTTCACCATAATCATTTTGTTTGAGGTCATTCAAACCAGAATCCCTTCTGGCATACCGCATATTGTTCGTCTTATAGTATCTCTCCTGTATGTTATGATTCCGCCTCTCTTCAATCCTCTCATGTATGGATTTAAAATGCAAGAGATATATCAACGTCTTGTCGCATTATTCAAGCTGAAATAACAGTATTTGTCAGGCAGTGGGCTTCAAAACATACTTTCCATGGATAAAGAAAAATAATTTTGTTCGATAAGATGTGCATAACATGTTCATCTGGAATGTGGAAAATTGCTTCTAGCATTTTATTTGTCTTATTAGTGTCATGTTTGCTCACTTAAAAAAGGTAAACTAAGATTCAGGATCTAGATTTGAGTGGAAGTACAGAGGGAGGTAGGGAGCAAAGACGGATCGGAATTTTTGGGGTTGTTAATTTTCAAAGTTAAACATTTATTGAAAGTTACTGGCCATAACACAGAATGTGACTAATCGAATATTTGTTCCTTATTATAGTTCAGCAATGGTATTACAAATAAAAAATATCTACATATAGTTTTTGTTTTTATAAGGCTGGTAAACAGCCTAATGCCCAACATATAAACTGCATATTGTTACAAGTGTATGTTAATATAAGTGCATTTAGTTGTTAAATAAATACAGTTTTGTATAAATACTGAATCTGTTACACGTTGTTGATCACCTAAGGTCAGATTTATTTGTGTTTTATAGAATGAATATGAATAAATTACCACATATATTTAGTACTTTAGTACTAGATCAGGAAAGATAAGTCAGATGTTTTAAAAATAGTACACTAGTTGGTGAAAAACACTGTTGTATAGGCACCTGTCAGCCTCATAGCCAACCCAATGTATTGTCAATTTATTTGTGAAGTTAAATCAAAGGTTGAAGATAATATTAAATAATTTAAATAAATACAATATTTTCATCTCACAGCCATGTTGCCTGAAAAGCATTACATATTTTGGTCTTTGAACACATTCAGAGTCAGACACCTGCTCTACACACCCCTCCTCCCACCATACCAAGCCTCTCACCTGATACACAAGAGCATGCTGTGTTGTGTGCCTCAAAACAAGGCAGTGCTAAGGGCCTCTGTGACCTTGAAAAGGGCACTTCAAGAGATGGTTAAAACACATAATTCTCACTCACTCATCTGTGAGTGATGTCATTTGGGTCCTCCTACTTCTGGGAATAAAAGCAAATTATCAACATTCCTACATCCTAAGATCCCTCCTAAATCTGAGCACATTTAGGAGCGTCGAAAAGGAATCCTATCAGCCAAGAGTTGCGAGAAGGGGTGACATTGACATTGAGTCGACAATACAAGCTATCAATATTATGGGGGGGCCGGGCCTGTGAGATTCACCAGGAGAACTCTTGTGGGGGGAAGACTTTTGAAATAAAATAGTTCAAATGGGTTTTCAAATGTATATTTGATATTTTTAAATATACATCTCTCATTCTTTCAAAAAAATCACAAGCTTCAAGCTGAAAAATAATTATAGAGACCGATCGGTGTTAAATAGACAACAATGGATCTGCAATTGACAATCAACAACTTCCTCTGAAATTCATCGTGCCCCGTCTCGTTCTATCTGACTGAAGTTCCAGTGTGCCCGTGGTACTGCGCTTAAGCTAGAGTTAAGTGTGTGTCTAACAGCACAACACTTTTTTTTTCAAAGTATTCCACCATAAAAATTAGATTCCTCCATTAAACCCTCCCTTCTAAAAAAATATCCCAAAACACATGATTAGATTACTAGCTTTAGCAATAAGTCTGCCTTGCCATGTGGAAGACCATTATCATGTGCAATAAGTGCACTGGCAGAGTGTGTGGGAAAGTGAGTAGACTGACAGGTAGGTGGCCCAATCCCAGGATTGTCTGATCCTCTAGTAGTCCATCACAACAACTGTATTTGTGCTAGAATTCCTGCCAAAATGTCTCTTCTCACTTACTTTGTGCACTTTCATTGTCCCTTGTGATACTTAAATCAAAGCTACAACCATGCATCATTATATAATGATATAATTACACTTCTGTATATTGAGAGACATTTTTGTCTGTTCCTAGCTGCACTACATCACATTTATGGTCTATGTGGTGTGAAACTAAAAGTATAGTTGATAAAAAATTGGAAACCCTCCGGAATGTCACATGATAATTTGCGCCTTGCGCATACATGCTTGCTTAGAGAACACATTTACATTAAACAAACATTTGATTGATTGATAAATACTATATTAACTCATAATATTTCTGCAAAGAAAACTTTTTTTCAGTGACTGCATTTTTCTTCCTACTCCAAAACAAATCAAATAATAAAAATAAACTCTACATGAAAAGCTATTAAATTATAATAAATGTGATGGGACAAGGTATAAATGGAATGAGACCCCCCATTATGTTCACGGAAGAAAATAGAATTGACTATACAATACAAAGCCAATTAGCTAGTAAACCAACGGTCTACGCTTTGAGAATTTTTTAATATAGGTCCAAACCTTTTCAGAAAAAGTAAAATGTGCCCCAAGGTATAAAAAGATCCTCACATTTTCCTGGGGAAGTTCCAGCAGATGTAAATGTAAACTTGGTAGTTCAACAAACTTGGTTCTAGGATCTAGTGGCATATGGATTTTGAAGTAAAATACAGCTTCTTTTAGACAGATAGGGATTATTATTATTTGTATTAATTTGGAGGGAAAATAATACGGTATTGGTATGATCCAACACTAAATTATCCTCAAAGACTGAGCTCCATCCTGAGTGTAAACCTGGACATGAAGGAGGGATTATAATGAGATCCACTGAGAATTAGAATAAACAATAAAATGAGCAAACTGTCAAACATAGACTGCTGTGAAAGCTCTCAAGTGCTCGATAACAGCAGCAACCCTCCCATATTCCTATAACGGTTTGATTATCACCATTTAAGATATCTTCTGTGCACTGAGGCAAAGAAAAAGGACCAAAGAACAATATTATTATTGCACTCAAACATTCATTTCAGATGGATGTTCATTACAACAATACATATCTTATACTTGGGGGGCATGTACAGCTGTCAAAATATAGATATTTGTATTTCTCAATTACTTTCCTGCTCTTCAATTTAATTATCTGCAGTAATGCTGTTGTTTTATATGTCATCTATGTACATGAAAGTCTTCACAAACCCATGTATATTTTTGTTGTTGCTTTGCTGATGAATGCCCTGTTTGGAAGCATAACTGTCTATCCGAAACTTCTTGTGGATCTTCTATCAGCAACCCAAACTATATCCCAGTCTGCCTGCCGGTTACAGAGCTTTTTAGTATATGTTTATGGTGCTAGCGAATTCACACTGTTGTCAGCGATGGCTTTTGATAGGTATGTATCCATATGCAGACCTCTCCAATACCACTCCCTTGTCAGGACACAAACTATCAAATTCATTTTGGTTTTGGCCTTTTGTTTGCCTATTTGTAAAATGGGAATTGCTATTATTTTGTCAACTAATATAGGACTATGCAAGTTTGTGTTGATGAGAATTATTTGTGATAACTATTCACTTGTCAAAGCAGGGTGTGGGGACTCGACCGTAAGCAATGCATATGGGCTTTTTGCAATGGTACTTTCAATACTTCCACATCTAATATTTATTGTGTTTTCTTACACAAGAATATTGATCATTTGTCTGAGGAGCTCCACGGACTTCAGGAGAGGAGCTCTTAACACGTGTCTTCCCCACCTGGTTATATTTCTGAACTACACCATAATTGTTATGTTTGAAGTCATTCAAAATCGAATTCCTTCTGGCATACCGCATATTGTTCGTCTTATAGTGTCTCTCCTGTATGTTGTGATTCCTCCTCTCTTCAATCCTCTCATGTATGGATTTAAAATGCAAGAGATATATCAACATATTGTAGCACTATTCAAGCTAAAATAAATGTGTCAGACAATGAGCTACTTTCGACAGAGGAATACCATTACTTCACTTGAATCTGAAACCAAAAAGATATACTGCTACTAGATATCCAAGTGCATGACTTATCTCTCACTCTCTCTTCTAACTACTCATTGATTTGGAATTTGATATAAATGCCGTAGCCATCAGCTGTTAGTGAGGTAAACGGTTTTTGAGAATATATGTTGTGTTTGACAGTGCACCATTTTCTGTACAAGATCATTCCAATTTTAAGCCTGTCATATAGCAGGAGCAGGAGGAGCTCTCATTTTCTCTTTTCTTTTTTCTCTTTACCCTCTCAAATCTTAATGACAGCACCTTGAAGCATTTTTATTCATTATGTGACCCATGTCATTACAGTTATGGTAATATACATTTAAATATATAGCATACATATTAAAAACATTTGCTTTGTGTGCATTTTAACCCTAACCCATTTTGTTAAATAAATAGTTTTTCTTAAAATCTGTTATGTGTCGATTGTCGCCTGAGGTTAGATTTACTGCCGACATTTAGAAAACTAAAATTTTGTTATATATAGATTGTTTACTATTGGCTAGACATCAGACCACAACAGTGAATAGATCCTCCCTGTGTATTTTACTTTCTTCCAAGATAGAAACCCAAAAATGTATTGGTAATAATAACAGTTCTCTTAGGATCCTGAATCGGATAAGAGGTGTTAACAAACTGCCAAATGTTTCTTTATACACTCCTTTATGTCATAACCAGTCCTTTTTGCCATCTCAGACAGATGGGGCGTTTGCTGTATGGAGGGTCATCGGACCTGCGACCCTAGGAAATTTATCTAGACAAAGTGTTTGCAAAACTTAGCTAGCTCAAAACAAAAGTGAACTTCTCTAATCTTTCGTTATCTCTAAGTTAGGCATTATGTGAAAGACATCTTGAAACCATGCCAGAGTTGCTTATTTTATGAGCTCTTGCAGCTTCATCTGGACTCGAAACACCTGATATCTAATTTTATATGATGACGTTTGGAATGACGGTTTGACCAGAATCAAAATTGCTCAATTAATGTCAGGTACAAACTGATTCAATTCAAAGTGGTCAATAGACTACTACCACTATTCTAAGACCAAACTCCACAAAATGTTAGTTTCTCCTGTCATTTTGAGACAGATGCAAAGGTCTAGGGCTATATCTTTTCAGAAAATGCAATAGCTATTGAATTTAAAAGCTATTTACCTATATTTTCTTGTTAAAATAAAAACACAAAAATGTTTCAAACTTTTGATATACGGCGGATATGGTTGTACAATTGTAATATCTCCCACTACTACCTTTAGTGATAGGTTAACTTTGGTGAAATTCCTAGGAGTAATTCTGAGAGGCCTGATAGCTATGGGCTCTGTCCTCACATGTGCCCAACATTTAAAGATCTAAAAAATCCTCACATTTCCATGGGGAAGCCTCAGAAAAAAATACATTTTTGGACATTTCAAGGTCAATTCAACCTTTGAAATCATGAGGATTGCGGATCTACCGGGAAAATTATTTGACATTTTTTTACAACCAACACGTGTTTTGTCTATGCTCTATACAGAATTAAATATGAGGTCATCATCACTTAACAAACGCATATCAATGAGTGAATAAAATACTGCTTCTTGTTGGCCAATAGCTTATTATTTATATTATTTTGGAAGTTTTAAATAAAACTGATATCAAAGCATAAAGAAGTACACATGTAGTACACAAGGATACATGATGCAATAATAAATTATACTTTAAGATTGAAGTCCACCCTCTTTAGGGAAAACCTGACATGAAGGAGAGATTATAATGGGATCCACTGAGAATTATAATAAACAATAAAATTAGCAAACCTTCTAACAATCAAACAGAGTGCTGTAAAAGCTCTCAAAGGCTGGATAACAGAAGCAACCTGTACCTATATTTCTAGAACAGTTCCCTATATATTTTTTAAGATATCCTCTGTGCACTTAGGCATAGAAAAGAACAGAAGGAGAATACCTTAATCACATTCATACATTGTTTTCAGATGGATGTTCATTACAACATTACATATCTTATACTTGGAGGGCATGTACAGCTTTCAAAATATAGATATTTATATTTCTCAATGACTCTCCTGCTCTTCATTCTAATTATCGGCAGTAATACTGTTGTTTTATATGTCATCTATGTCCATGAAAGCCTTCACAAACCCATGTATATTTTTGTTGCTGCTTTGCTGATGAACGCCCTGTTTGGAAGCATAACCGTCTATCCCAAACTTCTTGTGGATCTTCTGTCAGCGACCCAAACTATATCCCGCCCTGCCTGCCGGTTACAGAGCTTTTTAGTATACTTGTATGCTGCTTGCGAATTCACACTGTTGTCAGCAATGGCTTTTGATAGGTATGTATCAATATGCAGACCTCTCCAATACCACTCCATTGTCAGGACGCAAACTGTCAAATTTATTTTGTTTTTGGCCTTTTGTTTACCTTGTTGTAAAATAGGAATTGCTATTATTTTGTCAACACATATAGGACTATGCAAGTTTGTGTTGATGAGAATTACTTGTGATAACTATTCCCTTGTCAAAGCTGGGTGCGGGGACTCGACTGTAAGCAATGCATATGGGCTTTCTGTAATGGTACTTGCAATAGTTCCACATCTAATATTTATTGTGTTTTCTTACACAAGAATATTGATCGTTTGTCTGAGGAGCTCCAGTGATTTCAGGAGAGGAGCTCTCAACACCTGTCTCCCCCACCTTGTTACATTTCTGAACTTCACCATAATTGCTATGTTTGAAATCATTCAAAATCGTATCCCTTCTGGCATACCGCACATTGTTCGTCTTATAGTATCTCTCCTGTATATTGTGATTCCACCTCTCTTCAATCCTCTAATTTATGGATTTAAAATGCATGCAATATCTCAACGTGTTGTAGCACTATTCAAGCTGAAATAGCAGTATTTGACAGACAATAGGCTAGACAGAGGACTACTTTAACGCAAGAGGAGTTTTTTTGGGTTGTTTTATTTTGAATGTCTTGCTCTCTTTTGCTGTCTTCTTTGCGCTCTCTTAACAACTCAAATCTTACCGTATGAAAATACAAGTGTATTAAAATACTGAAGTTAGATTTGTTTAATCAATACTGATGTTGTAAACTTGAACAGTCATCTCTGTCCTCCAACAAAGCGAACTGACAGGTCTGCCTAATAAACAAATGTCTCACAACACCTGATCTGGAATAGCAATCTACAACCTTCTTAGAAATTCCCCTCGCCCAGTCCTGTTTCTTCCGACTGTCAGTCTGTTGGTCTGCCTGTAGAAGGGCGCGCTAGCAAGAATAAAGAGTGTGTTTCTATCAGCACAGCAACATAATTTGTATTTTTAAACGTATTCCTCATTCTTTTTCAGTTAACATTTTTCTTATCCAATGGTAAATATATATACAATTAGTATTGGCAAGGGTTAACTGACATTCTGACAAGTTTAGCTATTTTTACCCTGCCTATGATCAAATTTTAATTGCTTCTCAAACATGAGCTATAAACTAGAAACACGTTTGCATTCAAAGAGATGATGGTTGTGGAATATTGGTGTTCTGTGAATAATATTCTATTTGAGTAAAATTTGTAAAACATGAATTTAGGGGAATGCTTGTTTGCTGTAGGGATTGGTAAATAATCGTGCTAAATTCATCTCATTCTCCAATAGCCTAGACCAAAAACTGTATTTGACAAACAAAGAATAAAATTAACTATCTGCGCTATAATTCCTACAGAATTGCGCATATCACACACTTAATTCACTTGCACCATCCCCTCCCATACTGAGACCAAAGCCACGACCATACATCCTAACATGTCATGATAGTAACACACTCCTGGATATTGTCTGAATGTTCTTCCTGTTACTACTGCGTCGCGTCACATTCAGGGTCTATGGCGTGAGCCACGTGACATTACTTTTTATTTTTCACCACCTTGTGAAGCTCTTTATATAGGCCTTTACCTTTTCAGAAAAGCCATAGCTATTGAATTTAAAAGCTATATACTGATATTTTCATGTTAGAAATACTGCAATAATGTCTTCAAACTTTTGATTTACGGCTGACAAGGTTGTATAATAGTAACTTCTTCCACTCCTAAAAGCCGGCTCCCACTTTTGGCTAACAGTAGGTCAAGGAGCGTTGGTAACACACTCCCAGGTCCTACTTTGAGCTATGAGTACATTCAGTGATAGGTTCACTTTAGTGCAATTCCTAGGAGTAATTCTGAGAGGCTTGATAATTACAGGCCTTGTTGTCACATGTGCCCAACAGTTAAAGGTTAAAAAAATTCTCACATTTCCATGGCAAAGCATCAATAAAAAAAGTTTTTTGACATTAGTACACATGTAGTATGTGTAACAATAAATTATGATACTCTAAGATTGAGGTCCATCCTCTTTAGGGAAAACTTGACATGAAGGAGGGATTATAATGAGATCCCCTGAGAATTTGAATCAACAATAAAATGAGCAAACCATCTAACAATCAAACAGTGCTGTAAAAGCTCTCAAGGACTTGATGACAGAAGCAACCTGTACCCATATTTCTAAAACAGTTCCATATATATATTTTTTATATCCACTGTGCACTGAGGCAAAGAAAAGAACAGAAGGACAATATTAATACACTCAAGCATTGATTTCAGATGGATGTTCATTACAACAATACATATCTTATACTTGGAGGGCATGTACAGCTTTCAAAATATAGATATTTATATTTCTCAATGACTCTCCTGCTCTTCATTCTAATTATCGGCAGTAATACTGTTGTTTTATATGTCATCTATGTCCATGAAAGCCTTCACAAACCCATGTATATTTTTGTTGCTGCTTTGCTGATGAACGCCCTGTTTGGAAGCATAACCGTCTATCCGAAACTTCTTGTGGATCTTCTGTCAGCGACCCAAACTATATCCCACCCTGCCTGCCGGTTACAGAGCTTTTTAGTATATGTTTATGCTGGTTGTGAATTCACACTGTTGTCAGCAATGGCTTTTGATAGGTATGTATCAATATGCAGACCTCTCCAATACCACTCCCTTGTCAGGACACAAACTGTCAAATTCATTTTGTTTTTGGCCTTCTGTTTGCCTATTTGTAAAATTGGAATTGCTATTATTTTGTCAACTAATATAGGACTATGCAAGTTTGTGATAATGAGAATTACTTGTGATAACTATTCCCTTGTCAAAGCAGGGTGTGGGGACTCGACTGTAAGCAATGCATATGGACTTGTTGCAATGGTACTTTCAATACTTCCACATCTAATATTTATTGTGTTTTCTTACACAAGAATATTGATCATTTGTCTGAGGAGCTCCAGGGACTTCAGGAGAGGAGCTCTTAACACCTGTCTCCCCCACCTTGTTATATTTCTGAACTTCACCATTATCATTATGTTTGAAGTCATTCAAAATCGTATCCCTTCTGGCATACCGCATATTGTTCGTCTTATAGTATCTCTTCTGTATGTTGTGATTCCTCCTCTCTTCAATCCTCTCATGTATGGATTTAAAATGCAAGAGATATATCAACATATTGTAGCACTATTCAAGCTGAAATAAATGTGTCAGACAATGAGCTACTCTAGAGAGAGAAATACCATTACTTCACTTGAATCTGAAACCAAAAAGATATACTGCTGATATACTTGCAGATATCCAAGTGCATGACTTATCTCTCATTCTAACCACTCGTTGATTTGGAATTTGATATAAATGCCGTAGCCATCCATCAGCTGTTAGTGAGGGAAGCGGTTTGTGAGAATATCTGTTCTATTCCATTTATTTTATCATGTCAAATAAGGTTAAATACATTTTTTGTAAACATTTGTTATGTGTCGTTTGTCACCTCAGGTGAGATTTACCGCAGACATTTAGAAAACTCAAATTTTGTTCTATATAGATTGTTTACTATTGCTTAGACATCAGACCAATTACTTCACTTTCTCCCAAGACAGAATTCCCAAAATGTATTGGTGATAACATTTCTCTGAGGATCCTGAATCAGATGAGAGGTGTTAACAAACTGCCAAATGTTTCTTTATACACTCCCATATGTCATAACCAGTCCTTTTTGCCATCTTAGACAGATGGGGCGTATGCTGTATGGAGGGACAGGGGACCTGCGACCCTAAGAAATAGAGTTTGCGTCATTTAGTCAGCTAAAAACAAAAGTGAACAGCTCCACATGCAGAATCTTTTGTTATCTCCAAATTAGGCATTATACGTAAGAAATATGCCGGAGGGTTTTCTATTTTATGAGCTCTTGCAGCTTCCTCTGGACTCGAAACACTTGATATCTCATTTTGTCTGATGACATTTGGAATGACGGTTTGACCAGAATCAAAACTTGCTCAATTAATGTTAGGTACAAACTGATTAAATTCAAAGTGGTATGGTAGATGCCAAGAAAATGATAAAATGAAAATATTGGAAATCCCCTACACCCCACTACGTTTGCATTTAGCAGACGCTTTTATCCAAAGCGACTTACAAGCGGTTAATACAGACCGACGGTGGAGACCACCATGCAAGGCGACAGCCAGCTAGTCAGGAGCAGTATACTTGCTCAGGGACACATCGACACTAGGAGGAGCCGGGGATCAAACTAGCAGCCTTCCATTTGCAAGTCAACCTGCTCTACCTCCTGAGCTAAGCCGACCCCCCTGCTTTAAGAAATGGCTCACTGAAATTATCATAAATAAATAATAAATAATTGCTAATTATACTCTGTAGGGATGCAAGCCTGTATTATTGTAACACTCGATATTCTAATTCATTTTTGAAAATTGCTGTTTTTCTATATATAACACACACACAAACGTCCAGATGTGTGTTGAATATAGAATGGAAGAAAAATAAAAACAATTAGCATATATAAATACTGCATATATAGTGTACTTTTTATATATGTATATTTATATATTCATATGTTTAATACTTAAGAGTATGCTTGCTGGCGAAAAACACTATTCAATAGTCATTGTGCCACCTGTCAGCATCATATCCAACACAATCAATGCTATAGCATAGATTTTAATTTGTTAAATTTAGTCAAATTTGAAAGATAGATTATTCAATTTAGAGAAAACAGTAAGCTTGATTTTGAAAGTGTCCAGCTGTCAGGATGTAAAGAGAATTTTAGCAAATACGATAAAAAAATGCCTTTAAAATAAATTGCCTAACCTAGTTTTAATATAGATAATGTTCTTTAAAAATACAATAATGAACATGTTGACTTGTATTTTCAGATACATCAGGCTCTTTGCAATGCACACACCCCCTTATCGAGTCTCTTACCTGACACAGAAGAGCATGTTGTCTAGTGTGTTGCAGAGGAAGGCAGTGCTCAGGACCTCTGTGAGCGGGTCTGGCCGGAACACCACAAAGGGCATCATCTGCACCAGAGGACTATGGGTGCGAGAGGCATGGAGGTGGACTACAATAGCAGCCAGACCCAGTAAATGGGAAGTGGTCAGCGATGACCCCTTAGGAGAGATAGAGGTAAAGAAAAAAATAAGATACAGTATATATTATATGGGAAACAATTTACTAGAACAGGGAAATGTTGTGTACGACTGAAGAGCTAGTGCTACATGTTACCTGGATATGAAACAGGTCCCAGAGTCTGTGCATCAGGACAGAGACTAGCTCTGTGTGACCAAGCAGGACATTGACGTACTGGGCTGCCCACTGACTTTGTCTGGAGAGATGCACAGGAGACATGGTGAACTATGCTACAAGTATGTTGAAGTCTTCATTTAAAAAAACAACAACATATTAACGAGTTCAACATATGCGTCCATCAGCACAAAATAGACAATGTCATCCCCCAGATATCACTTTTTGGATAAAAGTTGTATGGCAACTTGCATTGTCAAATAGATTTGTAATTCCTTTATAAACTTTGTGTTCTCTCTGTACATTAACAATCAAAAAGTAAATGTTAATTTGTGAAATATATTTGTTTAAAACGTTAAATACAATTTACCCCATGGTTGTAATAATGCTTAATGGATATTATAGAGATTATCGATGAGTGTCAGATTTATTGATCACTGAAATGCATGAAGTGGATAATTATACTATCATTGGTGCATGTATAGCCTGAGGCCCCTGTGGTGTAGGCTCCTACCTATTGGGTGGACTAGATGAATCCAAAAGACACTGGCAGAAGGTCCTCAAGATACTATCCACCACCTGTGGATCACATTGGAGACATCATGTGAGATGGGAACTAACACCCACAACCAGACAAAATTACATCACTGGTTGTCATCAAGCCTGTACGGGTTTGCACCAACAGATAACTGAAGGAACCGTGAGCTAAGCCGTGTGCATACGTTGACATGCAGCTTGCACGTCAGAGGCACATCTACGTGAAGCTTGATGACCCGCGGTTCCTGCGTGTCACAGGCCCGGTCTGGGAAGATAACGCCCAGGGTGTGAGAGATCCTGGCCAGCTGTGCAGAGAACTCTGTAGCGGGTGTCACCACCAGAGAGAGAAGGTAGGTGAGTTTACATTTGGCACATTTTAAGCAGATGATTTCATCCAAAGTGAGATTGAGAAGAGTTGATTCATACAATCAAAATTGTAGTCACATATCAAGACCGACTTTCTAAAAACAATGTGCAGAACAGTGATAACACTTTTAGAAGGTTAGTTTAAAAAAGGGGTATAGCTACATAATATGATTCCTTTTGAGCGGCTTTCTTGTGTCGTGACTGAGCGTGTCTGCCATACGTCTAGATCAGGGTGAGCTTGTGCATGCGTATGCGTGTGTGTGCGTTCCATCTCCTCTTACCTCCCTCTTCACCCACGGTAACCAGCCTCCTAAAGGCTTTCAGCTGAACATTTAACCCCTCCAGAGGATCACTATCATCACCGTCATATTTCTCAATACATGATGTCCCTTCCTCTGGAGACACACACACACAACACATTCAATTCAGAGTCCCCTTACACACAAATATACATGCAAAAAATGGGTTAGAATAGAAAATGAATGAATAAAATCTGTGTGCAGAGGGGTATGGTTTCCTTCCACAAGCATGTTGTAATTGCTGAACAAAGCAAAACAAAGATACATATAGAAAAGATTGAGGACATGTGAAAACAGCTTAGAGTTTACAATTGCCGCTTCATAAGAATAAGCTTTGTGTTGTTCTTGTTGTAGTCATGTGTGTAATATTGGACTGTGTAGGCTATAATGTAGTAGCACTAGTACTGGTACTAGTACTAGTAGTGTACACACACAACATACAGGAGATAAGATAAGATACCCACTGTTCTGCTGTCTCTGCCTCTGACATGCCTCAACATAAGAAGAGTACTGGCCTGCAGGAATCTTTTCAGTTCTGAAGCAAACACAAACATTATTTGAGCAGTGTTTAACATTTCAATGAACAATGAAGCTGTCCGGAGGATTCTGTGTGTGCTGTCCGTGACAGTATGACTTAGATTTTCAGTTGACCAAAATCAAGATGTAATTGGATTTGTGCCGTTATACAATACATCACGCTTCCTGATGTTGCCATGTTTGACATTTTGTTACTCACTTTTTTAGGGCATCTATGAAACTCATCTTAAGGTCAGCCTTCAAAGGCAGCTGCAAACAGTCATATACACAGAGTTAACATTTGGAAGACTCCAGCAGGACAGTAAGAACCGTACCAAACTCTTCACACTAAAACTGAAATTTGTCTGATTATTGTCTGATTAATGCCTGATTAACTGTCAGATTAATGAACTCAAGTGTATTTAGCCATTTTATGTATTACTATTTTGTTTACAAATCCCAAACGTGAATTGAGGTACTGTGAAAAATGCATACAAATCGGATATTCCATGCAGTTGGGGCAGACTAAAGAAGACGTGTTTCTCACCACACGTGGCGTCAGCAGGGCTGGGAGAAATCGGTTGAGGAAATATGGCCTCCGGAAAATACTGTTCACAGAGATTGGAAAGAGGCGGTCAACCATCTTTAACTCAGTTATTTTACATCTCCCATTGTGGTGTACGGGTTGGGTCAAAGTGTAAATAAGTGGCCATAATATTTTACTTATTGTATTTTATATTTACACTTACATTTAGTAAACACAGTGATAGTAAAAGAAAAAGCTGTTATGAAGCAGGTAGGATCATAATCTGCTGCATTTTAGTTCAGACAGAAACTGTATTGTTGTCGTAGCATTAAAATACCTGGCCTCCATGACTGTGGCAGAGATTCTTCCTGTGGTCGTAAACAGAGACATTGCCTTCTCCACATCCTGTAAGGCTTGACACTGGTGCTAAGGAAATAGTAACCCACGTACACACAAGTAGTATTGTTTTGAGCGGTCACAAAAGTGCATTATTTGAGCGCAACCACTAAGAGTCACTGTTACCTTCCCCGATTCTCCAGTGGCACCAGAAACATCTTCGTACATACTCATGTCCTCCACTGACACCTACAGAAGGAATGCTATTAGGAATATGGCCTAGGTATTTAGCTATTTGTCTAGACATCTAGGTAAATTTGTATTTTTCTAGTTATACAGGGCTCACCTTGAGGTCGGCCAGCCTGGTCTTAGCAAGGGAGACGTACTCCTGCAGTAGACTGCGGTGCTTCACTGCCGTGTAGGGGGGGTGCAGCATGTGAACCTAAGATAGGAAGGATAGGAACAGCTGAGGGCTGAGAAGATGATTAGGATGATGGAAATTGTGGTGGCTGGGATCAGATCAATTGTACTGTGTACCTACACAGAGTTAACCTCTAGAATCTTGTTGGTTATAGCGATAGTGGTGTAGGGTTATAAGGGTTACCTTGAGGTACTGTGGGGGGTCAAAGGGCACCAGGTCGGACAGGAACTTCAGCAGGAACACCAAAGATTTTTTGCTGCTCCCATGGTAACTGCTATGTCCACCAAAAGACAGCTAATATAAAAATATAAAGGAATTATACATGAAGCATGATATGCGATTATAAAGTAATTAAAAAATATCAGTATAAAGTTCATAAAGGTTTTAAAAATTCTAGTTAAATTTACTGGCGTCACTGGCGTTAAATTACTTTATGGAAAATGAGATCATAAAGGGTCAAAACGCAATCCAAATAAAATGTGATGTTCAAATGGTGCTCCTGGTCTAAACCAGTGCAGATTAAGCTGCTCAGTGGAAGGAGAGGACAGTGGTTGTCTGGGACTTGGGTCGTTGGGAGGACCAACCTTGAACCATTCGCTGTAGGAGGGGAAGAAGCTGGGGCCCTCCAGGGCCCCCTGGCGAGCCAGCAAGAAGGCTGTGATCATGTTCTCTAGATCATAGCCTTCAAATGCTGAAGTTAGCAACTGGCCGAGCATGTCTGGTAGAGGCAGAGAGAGGGGGTATATATCCTTCAGTCCTTAAGGTCAATCAATCAAAGCATTGGATTTTACTAAATGTATTTCCAATAACAAATACAATCAACACACACAGTAACTAAGCAGTCAACTACATTCAATGATACAGATCATGATATTATGTAGGGACCTTTGAGACAGGGCTGGGCATTGGGGTTGAAGACCAGCAGTGTGGATAAGAAGCTGAGAACATTCTGCCAGTTTACTTCATGAGTCTCCAACACCTGCTGCAGCTGATGGAGTAAGTCCTCCACACTGAAGACTATGGCCAGCTATATGAGGCACACACACACACACACACACACACACACACACACACACACACACACACACACACACACACACACACACACACA
>JAOPUA010000169.1:15352732-15363514 GCA_027122455.1 Trisopterus luscus | reverse complement strand
CCCTGCACCCCGACGACATGCACACACCCAACCTGCAAGCATAGGGCAGATAGAGTTTCACCCTCTCAAGGCCCCCAGTGTATCCACAGGGGGGGGTCACTATAGGCCACCGGGATGAAATCTGCTTCATTACTTTCTGACAAAAAAGTCCTTGTTTTTGGTTCTACTCTGCAGAGACGCAAGCGACTTCAATGGAAAGGCAGTAGAATCCTGTTGATCCCACATTTATATATGTGGCTTCACAATCTCACACTTGTACTAGGAATTAGCACCTGTGTTCCAAGAGACTTGACCCCAGTGCAGATGTCCACAACCGGAGGTGTCATTCTGACTAAGCTGAGAAAATAGTTGATCCATTGGCCTTTGTGTACTCGATAATGGCCCTTTAAACCTGATCTGCTTTTGTCCAACCTGTTTAATAGGGCTCTTCAGAGTAGGCCATGTAACCCATAAAGATCTTTGAAACCTTTGAAATACCTTTCAAGGCTCAATGAGGTCGAACTCAAGGAAATAATACACAAGGACAATGGAGGGTGTCCAGTCCAATATCTAACATCTTTCTTACGAACTGAATGATCAGGTGGCAAAATGTAAAAAAGGAAGAAAGTAACAACCATGTGATCTCAATAAGAAATAAACAATTACGTGCATTTCATTACATGGACTTTGGCATGTTTGCAATCTTTCGTATAGGTGATAGTGGAGAAGGTTTCCGGCTCACAGATTGTGGACATCGACAAGAGAAAGTATCTGGTTCCATCCGACATCACCGTGGCTCAGTTCATGTGGATCATCAGAAAACGCATTCAACTGCCCTCAGAGAAGGCCATCTTCCTCTTCGTCGACAAAACGGTGCCCCAGTCTAGGTGAGTTTCTTTGTTTAGACTAGATTGTCGATCACCGCTTTACGTTTCTGTGCATTGTAAAAGTTTTAGAGATTTGGACTATCCGTCTTTGTCTGAGGAAGATGGATAGAAACCCATCTTCCTGTGAAAGCGGGGTTGAGCCACACCTAACTTCTCTACTTACAATCAACCACCCATTATCTTGCTCCTACGATTCACCACCACCACGGTGCATGCTATGCAAGCTATGTCCCGTGGGAACACTTTGAGAACCACTGTGAAATTAGTTGTCAGACCTCCATGCTCTTGACGCCTTCTCACCGTGCTTCTCCATGATGGGTGGTACACAACATGCCCGCACCAACTGTCCCAGCACATTACCCACACATTGACCGGAAGCTTTTCTTCTAAAGAGCTCCAACCCTGTTACAATATAGTCCTATATTTTTAGATTGGGTGTCCTCAATTTAGATTGAAACCCCCCACCCTGACACGGTTTCTGGGGTGCACTGGGAATCAAACTCCTCATTTAATCTTTGACCCTCTACTTGACACTAGTTAGAAATATATCAAATTTGAGCTTGCCGACCCCATACTCATAAATTAGCCCGCCACATGGAGGGGTTGAATAGCTACAGATAGTTAATGTTTTTGTTTTGGTCTGAGAGCTGAAATTAAACACGGTTTCCCATTTTGTCTTACATTTACAATGTAAGAGAAAAGAGCAAGAGCTTGTTATCTTGGCCAGCTCAGCCAGTGTACAACACTGGTAGGGTAGCTTCCCCGAGCAGAATACAATTTATTTTACATTAAAATTAACAAAACAACAAAACTTAAGAGGGCATTAAACACACAAAACCTGAGGCTGAGCAGGAAGAGGCCATAAAAAAGTGTTTTCGTCAAACACAAGCAAATCAACAGCATGCAGCATGCTAGCATGCAAGGATATTTGAATACAGAGAGGAACATGAACACTGACTCGTAAAGCATTCATCCATGACAAAGGGTCATGACAGTAACAGTAAAACACACACACACAAACACACTTCTGAACGGACAGGGAGAAAAAAGCAGGGGAGTCATTGGAATATATATGAATGCCAAGTTGCATTAGGGTATCGAGGCATGTGGTAATCTTCTCCAAAGCTTTCTGGGGGGGTTGCAATGTGATCTGATCTGCTCTCTAATTCCCCGCTGTAGCCTCACCATGGGCCAGCTGTACGACAAGGAGAAGGACGAGGATGGCTTCCTCTATGTGGCCTACAGCGGGGAGAACACCTTTGGTTTTTAAGCCTGACTGCCAGCCCAGATGCCCCCTCTGCCTTTCTTATCCCCTTCTCCCTCTTTCTCTGCACAATACCCTTGGTTTTATTTTCTTTTTCTGGAATCTTGCCATTTTCAAGAGTTCTCAAAGGAGGACAGTGCTAATGACACCTAACGCTAAAACTTATACCTTGCACTAAATATGTTGTACGTTTAGTGAGGATCACAGTGAGCGTTTGTCAAATGACGGCCATGAACAAGACGATTTAACAGTCCAACCCTATTCGCGAAGCCTTGTTCCAAAGCCTGTTTGTTTCAAAGTTTTGACTTGCAGGAGTGTTTGCAGGAGGATATTTATATGGCACTACAAAAAAAAACACAATCCAAACTATATCGAGACATAACTTAAGATTTACATTATGAAAGGAGGTCTTAAGTTTGGCAAAATTAACCAACATTTTCTGATTTTGATTACAAACTGTGTAGTGAACGCTTACATAAGTCATATGTGTTCAGTGTATTTAGTGATAAATGTATATTGAGAGCTGTTTTGGGCTCATCACACAAACCCACACAATCACACCTATATTGATATTCAATATTCAGTATTTATTTGTGGGGTCAGAAAATGTTACTAGAAATTACCCTTAAAGTATAGTTTCTCTTTATTTAATATACAACTAACCATACTGTTACGGCCGGCCAGGACAACCAGCCAGTAGCATAGACATTGTCCCCTCCCTACACAAATAAAGCCATCCAAACAGGGTTTGAAAGCAGAAGACTTGTAATTTATTATTATTAATATTTAATGAAACAAAATTTAGGGAGGGGACGACTCATCCCAATGAACACACAACACTTGTGAATAAGCAGCAACAGGCCACAAAGGAAATGAACACCGGGAGGAACATTTACACAAGCTCAGTACTTCCAACTATGACCTAGAGTCATAACACCTCCCCCTTAAAATAAAACATCCAAGATGTTTGATAAAGCTAAATGTTTGAAGCATAAAGCTAAAAGCAGTGAATTTTCCTTTTCATGATCTTCTCTCAGCTCCCACCTGGGACGAAGATTTAGCAAAAATGGGACAAGCAGGCTTCACAGGCTTTGAATGGTAGAGTGGCCTTACAGTGAAGACCTCATAGTTAAGGGTAGAGTGGGTCACTAAGGCCTCATAGTGAAGGGTCTAGTGGGCTACCAAGGCCTCACAGGGAAAGGCTGAAACTGACTTGACGTCAATGTTACGCCCGTCTGGCTCTTGTTATGGTTGGCCCAGGGGATCCATCCATAATGTGGAAGTTCCCAACTGAGATAGCCACAGATAAAGCCATCCAAACCGGTTTTAACACGGAAAACAAATATTTAGTTTTACATTCAACTGAACAAAACTTGGGAAGACTAAAACTCATATGAACACACAACACACAATCATCCAATCAACTCAAACAAAAAGGCTAGCATGCAAGGAAATATAAACACATGGAGGGACATTCAGCCAAACACAACTTTCGACAATGATTGAGGGTCAAAACACATACCTATATAGCTCGTTCTTACTGTAACAAGGACAACCCACTAATGATGCATTTGAAGAATGTGTTCGCTTTAAGGCCATGGCATCACCACAACTCCACACAGAACTCACGCCTAGCTCCTGTCCTGGACATTTTTACACAGCCTGTCGCCTTGATCAATTGCACTTGGTTACAATAATTGGTTGAAAACCTGTTGTATAATTTAATGTAAATTTATTTTTTGCTATTTAAAACTTGCATTGTAACACCAGTTATAGGCTGGCGCAGCAGTATTAGGAAATGTGTAACATTTTGACTGTATTTTTGTTGTTGGATCAATATTATTTTTGATTGTTTAATGCTTTATGAATCTAAAAATGATTTTAGATATTTGAAAAGTACAGGTCAGGTAGCTGGATGACCTGACCAATAATAATAAAAATATATAAGTAATAATGCTTTTGTTTGTTTATTAAATCCAAAACAGGCCATCTGGATCATCTTCAAAACTACCGTGGAAAATAACCACACCTAAGGGATAATGTACACAGCGGCAGTGATATTGTAAAATTTATAATTTCATGCTTATTACTGAACTAAAATAATAATTTGAGACAAATGGAAAAAACATAATTGTATGATTTAAAAAATGTTACTGTTGGAAATAGCGTCCATAGCCAGCTTCAAATCCGTTATTCATAGCAGTGGCCGTTTGTACAGACGGCTAGATGCATTAATTGACCAAGTAGAATAAGGTATTTAACACAGCTGTAAACAAATAATACTTTACCACAGTATGTCAGTTATTCTTGAACAATCCATGGTTAATTACTTCATTATAGGAAGTAGGCATTTAATTAATGACACCAGGCCACCAAAATGCTCAGGCTAATGGTATAAGCTCCATTTATATTCAATAACAAAGCACCAACTGTTGAACATAGAATTATTCAGCACTGTTCAATGTCATCACATTCCTTGTCTGGCAGCAGCATTCCCCTTGCTACCTGCTAACCCACCACTCATATCGGCTTTGCCCCATGATCACTTTACACATTCAGGTACTTTAAAGTCGCTGGTATCATGCAGACATATACAGTAGTAGAAAGAAAACATACACTAGTATGACCAGGGAAGACATGAGCCCATGCCTAGACACTTTTAGTGGCATAAGATTATGAGAGGGCAGAGCCTGGAGCAGAGAAGAAGCCATTGTGCTCCAGCAAACAATCGTCGTGGTTTTTATGCGTTGATGCGCTAGTGCAAGGCCAGCCTGCTCAATTGCTGATGCATGCAGAAAAGTCCACCGTTTTCTAGGACCTGTCTTAAGACAGCAGAGCTTTGCCCATTGCGTAAGCTCTTTCTTTCCCCTCCCTCATGGCCACAAGTCACACTGAGCCCAGGGTGTCCAGCTGTATTTTTGTTTTTGGGGTGAAGTACGGCCGGTGGACAAAAACAGCCGTCATCTGAGGACACGCTAACTAACGGGTAACCGCTGCAGAGCCAGCCGGCTGACCAGCCAGTCTGCATCCCGCTGGCAGGCAAAGTTCACCAGTGTGACGGTGTGGCCTTCAGATACAGAGCCCCTCTTTATTGATGCATTGAATGCTTAAAACAGTCAGTGGCCAGGATGACCCATCAGACAAAGAAAACTGTCTCATAGGCGTCAACTATGAATGAACTATTTCACCACGTCTTTACCGGAAAACCAGAAGAGCTCTGGCACTGCGCGGCCACAGAGGGAAGGCCTGCACGCGGAGCTGCTGCCAGGCTTGCTGGTAGGCGTGAGATGCCTGCTTATAGTCCCAGTAGCTCCTCAGCTCCTTCCCTCTGCAGAACACAAATACACACACACACACACACACACACACCTTGTTAAAACTCACTGTATAAAAACTAAAAACTTTCACTGTATGAACACGCATTGAGACTAGAGTCTACAGAGCAAAAAAAATATTTCTAAAATCGATTTTGGAAATGTTAAGCATTTAAAAATTGCTACCTTACCATATGTGGTTGTTTTTGACAACCACACCTTTGTGCCCACACAAAAGTTATGGCAGTTTATTAGTGAGTGTGTCTAATGCTGCTAGATAATAGAGCCTATTGGCAGGGTTAGAGTTAGGGTTAGGTCTTTGACCTAAGTTCTTTAAAGAGTGTTCCAAACCCTCTTTAAAGATTATTTCCCACACACTTGAGTGTGCTGTCTTTACCCAACTGCACATCTCCACCAGAATAACATTCCTGACCCTCACCAGTCTGGATTCAAGGCAGGCCCCTCAACACAGACTGCCCTCCTTGCCTTCACAGAGAACCTCCACCCTGCTAGAACATCCTCCCTCTCCTCCGTCGACATTCTGCTGGACTAGCCAACATTCAAACAACTACAAGTCAGATTCAAAATGGACCAGGTCCTTCTAACTTAGCCTGCTAGCGTACTAACGTGCTAGCTTTTAAATGAGAACATGAAAGAGACATTGCCCTCTATTTCATTTTATTCGGTTCTTGTGACACACTTTTAGGGCAAATAGCTCAAATGTGGGTTATTGGCAAGAGAGGGCAAAACCTCCAAGCATGTGTTGGGGGGAGCATTATCCAATTTAGTTAAATGGGTTTAGCGCGAGAGCTGAGAGAGGGACATCCGTTTTGGTCGGATACTGCTTTATCACTTTGTAAAACTATCTGTTGTCACACTGGGAACTGTTGACATTTCTGGAGGTTATTAACCAAATTCAGTTTAGGTGTGGGTGTGTGTGTGTGTGTCGGGCATGTGTGTGTGAGTCAGCACCCGGTGGGGATCAGGTTGCGTCCAGGATGGCTGAGCCACAGAGAGTTCCCTGTCCCAAATAGTCTTGTGCATGAGAGAGCATGCAAGTTGGTTTAAATGCGCACGCATGCAAGCACATGTACACACTCCCTCGCCTCCTTCGGTCATGCATATGCACAACATGCACAGACACACACACAATAAAATGGCATACAAAGTAATATAAGCAATATTCAGAGTGGCCGGCTTGCTCAACTTATTCTCCCTTATTTATAAAAGTGATTCAAACATCAAAAGCAATGAAGAAGACGAGACGCAAAATGGTGTGTTGTCTCCTCACCTGAGAGAGTTAGGCAGGTTGGCTGGGTCGGTGGTAGACAGGACAGACAGGAAGGAATGGAACAGTTCCACTTTACAGAGGAGAGACCTGAACAAGCATATCCATGGATTTAATGCAAAACTGTTGGCAGCTGTTGGATATGACGTGATGGAGAATATTTTAACAGTGCTGTATTGGACATCTTTACTTTGGCAGATGTATTGTGTGTTCATTTTTTTATACCTTGCCTTCGGTGTGCCTAGGGCTTTTTTGGTGACACCGTGCTTGTATCCGTTAGCAGTGACATCTAGTGGCTCACCAGGCACATCACACCAACTAATCGCTGAAATATTCAGTTAGGCATTGATGATAGGAAGGGAGAAAGTAGAAATGTCTGCAGCATTGCAAAAAAAGCTGAAACTATTCTGTTTTGTTTAATAGGCTCATCCATTTTGTGCCCAAAAAAACCCAGAATAAATGTGTATTACTTGACTATTCAGTGAGCAGTACAGATAATGTGCACCATAGAGCCTGCATAAGCCAGACCAGGTAATCACTGGACCGGCTGGCTCACCTGCCCCGCAGGGGGACACCCTGCCCTGTGTGGCCTGGTGGCGCAGCTCCGTCTGGGCTTGGCTGCAGGAGAACTCCAGGTTGGACTGGAGCAGCGTGGGGGGAGACACCGAGAAGCCTGCAGGGAGGTCTGATGTGTGGGAGCACCTGGGAGGGAGGGAGGGATAGAGCGAGAGAGAGATCACCACAAACTTCTTAGATGGTATTCAAAAAGGTTTGATTCATTTTGTATTGGGTTCATTCTGTGTGGGGTCTGTCGTACTACTCACTGTTAATATCATGTGATCTGATTTGTTAAAATGAGCTAAAATATTGAAAAGGCTGGCATCAGTTACAATTAATTCCTAATGTCTAAAAGAAGTATGACGTCCTGAAAGTATGATGTCCTGAATACACGAATATTTCGCCATCTTCCGCTCACCTGACAACCAGGGCCCGCAGCAGAGCCTGGTGTTCGTAGGCACTCTTCCCCACCACTACTGCGCTGAAGTACAGTGCCCCTCGCAGGTAGTGGGACAACAGTGCACCCTGGAAGCCCAGCACGCCCCAGCGAGCCAGCTTGTCGCTGCAGGAGAGGGACAGGGTGGGCTCCCCGCGGCCCGGCTTCACACGAAGCACCCCCATGCTGTGGTAGGCAACTCCCGGCAGTCGGGGGTCTGCAGTGCTCCCTGGGACGCACTTGGCCCCCGTTCTGTGGATGTCCGGGGCCGGAGCCGGGTCATCTCCGCGGAGGGCCCCAGCACCGTCTGAGTGTGCCCCCGTGGTCCCGTTCTCTGGCTGCTCTTGGAAGGGGAATTGGTGGTTTGTTTGCCCTGAAGGTCCCCTGCTTGATGCTGGACCCCTTGCGGGTGACTGCAAATGAGGCTTGTCTCCTTTCGTCTCCTGCCCACCGTCCTCCGTCTCCTGGCCCCCTAAACGAGGCTGTTTGCAGTGTTGTCCTTCTTTCTCCGGCTCCTCTCCTTTCCTTTTTGAGGTCCCGCCCCCTGCGGTCACCTCATTGGATCCCTCAGGCGGATCGGTGGCTCTGACAGGAGGGCACGGTTGAACTTGTCTGTCAGTCATGGGGACGATGGAAGCATCCCCACCTGTTGAAACACAAATGCTGTGTACACTGGTGCAGCAGGTAGATCACACATATTCTTACTGTTAATTTCCTTCTCCCTAACTAATGTTTTTTAGATGGATATGGAGAATCCACAACATGACAATTCCGGTTTGATAAAAACACATAACCAGTGTATCGCCAGTTCTTAAAAAGGCGAGGGAGAGCGGCCTTATCACATTCCATTTTAACTCTGTATGGCCACTCCATGGTGAACGACAGAATCACGGCTGCTTCACTACTCACAGGGTGTGTGACTGGTGAAGAAGACAAAGGAGACCCCAGGCCGCAGCCTCCACAGCCCCTGCTCCTCTGCCTCACAGAACACCACACTGCCCTGGCCACACACCGCCCGGCGTAGCTGCTCTGTCAGGTACCTGCACGGCACAGCACACATGAGCAACACCATGACCACGGGCAGAAAAAAATCACAATGCGTCGTTGATACGCATAACATAACAGACACACACCTTACACATCCCCGTCGGGCAATGACTTCTGCATGACTGTCATTTAGTACGTCACCTATGGAAGTTAGAGAGAAACACACAGTTCATTTTCATTCAGAATTTAGCTTTGTGAAGCCTTAAGCCTTCAGTATTATAGTATAGTAATAGTTTAATATAGTAATAGTTTAACATTACAGACCCTTGGAGCTCATGGCTGTGCGCCCAATGCATTTCGTCCCAGTTCCTAAAGATACCACCTCCTTTTCAACTGCAAAGAAAATTGAAATAGAAATGATATCGCCTACATTGGGCAATCTAGATTTGAAAATATCTAGAATGAGTAGCCTTCTGTATGGGATGATATTTATGAAATGAAATGAAAAACAAAAAAATAATTATGATACAAATGATTATATTTTCGCACCTTTCCCACTGTCGAGACACTGGGTGACTTTTACAACTCCGGCCAGCAGGGTCCACTCTCTCCCCGGTTCAGGCTTTCCCCTCTTCGGAAGACCATCAAAACGCTCGTAGCACATTTTCGCAATATCATTGGCAGTCCACATCCTGCTCAAAGGTGCTCAAAATATCGAGTAAAGAAAACAAGTCTGATTTTGTAATATGTACATTATTATAGGCAATTTGAATAAGATAAGTTAGGCCGAAGTAACCCACTTTGAGAAATCGGCGTGGAGATCTATGTCTACCTACTAGACTTACTTCCGGGACATCGGTGAAGACAACTTTCACAATAAAGGTTTATTCAAATGTGGCAATATGTTCGGTGTCAAAAGATAATAAACGACTACATTTATAAGGTTAAGCAGAATAATGATCATATATCAAGTATAATGTCAGGTATGATGTATGAGGTTTGATATAGGCCTATACCTAATATATTAATATATCTTCATATATTGTATCCAGTGTTAATACCAATTATCTGTCGAATAAAGGAGGAAAAAGCAAAAAAAGGTTCATAATTAATGCCAACTAAAAAGTTTATGATATTAAAGTAGCAGATTATGTAGTTGTTGGAGTGGATGTTTCTGTGTAGTTTAGAATAGAATAGTTTGACTAATGGGATATTACTTTATGAATCAGTTATGAGGTCTTTGATTTTATTGTTAATTGCCATCTCCTAAAGGGTGACCAACTGGTCTCATACAGAATATTGCAAAATCAAGGTAAACCCCCCAAGATAATATAATGTATGCTCTTATATGAGCCTTTGAGAAAGTCGATTTTTATTTTACAAAAAAATGTTCCATTTCTTTTTCTTTTTTCCCCCCTGCACTGTAAGAGACGTGTTCTCCAGCTTGCATACATTGGGCAGAGTCATAAAGTGAAGCAAGCCTGAATGTTTTCTTTATGCTGACGTCAAAACAACTTACTCATTCATCAGTGAGTTGGCTTTCCATGGCTAAATGAATAATTGGTTTTATATTTCTGGAACATATCGAAAAGCATGCTTTTATAGCCAGCCTGTTCTCTTTTTGTATTTTACTGCTCTCCTGGTTAAATACAGTATACAAAATATAGTATAATAAATGGATCAAAATATGTAGGTTGAGTGAGTTTCATCTTCCCCTCTCTAATCATCCGAAAAATGTCTGAAGTCAAACTAAATATAGATTTTATTTTGTTGGCATACATTCAGGGGCTAAAACAAGGCTAGCAACCTATAGCCAATAACTATATGTACATGTGACATGTGTGGTTCGTGTTTCAATAGGTTCATGCAAGTATATCAAATAAAAAGCCACCCTCAGTTCCTGACTGTTAATTCTTTGGCAGATTCATTCATTGCCAAAAAGGTGTTTGAATTGATAACTAATCATTTTCAAGTGGTCGATCTTATTTGATGTCTCTCTCTCTCACACACACACACACACACACACACACACACACACACACACACACACACACACACACACACACACA
>JAOPUA010000169.1:15308911-15323915 GCA_027122455.1 Trisopterus luscus | reverse complement strand
CACACACACACACACACACACACACACACACACACACACACACACACACACACACACACACACACACACACACCGCTGTGTACAGCTCCTGGGTGTAACCACGCCAATGTGGGATGTCTGTGTAACTTTCAGGCCCCAGGAAAGCTGTGCATTAAGTGGCGTTAAAGAATCGCAGGCTGTAAGCAGAGGCCTGGTACACCGATAAAGGGTTGGTTTATAAACGAAAAAGAAAATGTCTTATTAAGTAAACAAGAACAATTTCTGGTAAACTTTGGACAAATATGTCCCTCAAACAGCCTAACAACAAGCTGGACCCTGAATAGATGTTAACATATTGTGGGGAACGGGGTCAGGTAGAAAGGTAGTTGATGGTAGTGGGATGATCAGGATTAGTCAAATAGTCGACTAGCGTTGCTGCAATTGCTGCAAAGGCGGCAACAGAATTAATAGTCGGTTAAATAAAAACAATTCTGACAAAATGAATTTATCCTGAGATATGAATCCCAGCCACTGATACATTGAAGTACATAATTCATTTTGTTACATATAAAAAAAACATCTAATTATTAATCTAATAAGGCTAATTCATAAGATCGGGTTCACCATACTCCAGGCCGCTCTCCGCCCCAGTCAGGGAGTGGAGCGCAAAAAAAAAACGATCGACAACGTTCGACATTCAAGCTTTGACAGACAAGCTATTTTGGGTTACTATTTAAAGTTAAACTTACAAAGCTAGACAACAGATTATAACTGTCGAGTCCACCAACAACCATTTAACCGGTGCAATCTGGATCACATTCGCTACAGCAGAGCAGAATGCAATGATGCACGTCGGAAATGCTTTTCAGCCTCATTTAAAATAGGACCTTGTTATGGAAATATGATATTAAGCATTTGAAATGGTTCTTATAATCGTATAATGATTTTTTATTTTGCCTTTGAAGAACATCCCTAGGAGTTAACTAGTGTCATTTCTTGCTTGACACTGGTACAAATATCGAGGGAGAGAAGGAACATAGAATAGCCATGATAAGTAAAAAATACGTAGTAAATGAAAGTAATGAATGGGGATGTTTGAAAGATAAAGGGTTGGACGTCAGAGAGGGAGAGTGTGTGCATGGGGCCTTACTTTTGCCATGGTGAGTGCGCAGTGTGTCCAGTAGGTCTATGGTGGCACTGCCCAGGAGCTCCTTCCTCAGTGTGTGACAGCTCCACAGCTTCAGGTCCAGGCGACTCTGAGGGGTCACGTTGCTACGCAGCGCAGAACAAACACCAGTCAGATAGAAAAGGTAAAAATGCACCAAACCACTACTTTAGTAAAAACATTATTATTATTATTAATTCATATTTTATATGTTAATGTTTTCACACATTATACAGACTGATTCCTACTTGAAATATAGACTACATCATGCTGAATATAATAATTATTTTATATGCTGTAAATTGATCGTAAAATGACGACCGAATATACCAAATATTTATATTACATTACAAACAATTCCACAAATTTGCCGTGTGTTCTAACGGTTGCTTACAGGGTGAGGTCCTCGTTCCACTGGAGCTCTAGGTGTCCACTGCGCTTGCCTGTCTTCTTTGTCTCGCTGGACAGGCCGTCGGCAGTCACCTCCACAAAGGAGCTGAGCCGCGAGCTACGGCTGGGCAGCTTGGGGGACTGCGGCTTGGCCGAGACCACTGTGGAAGGAAAGAAGAGTCAACACACATTCATATGCACATTCTAAATATTTAACACACACACAGACGATTAATTACCAAGTTTAATAAAGGAATATGGAATCGTGTCCAATACAAAGACATTTTTATTATCAGTAGCTTGGGAAATAGTAGTTTAACGAGGAGCATGTAAAACATGTATTAAGCTATGGCCATGTTTGCCTTTTTAGAACCTCTGTATTCAGTGAAGTCAGACTGTAAGGATCCACTGGATCCCTTTATTTTCACATTATATCTCGACAGCTCATCATATTTTAGCCCTTTCAATGGTGGGGAAATAAGAGGATACAGGTAAGGGTCACATCGCCCCCTAGCTGAGATAAGAAGAATATCAGTTGGAACTTGATTTTTGTTGAAGGGATTGTTTAAGAACATGTAGAGACTATTGTTCACATGGCATCAACAAAAGCAGTGTCATTCTCTAAATTTGCTAAATAAAGGGCAGACTCGTGGTTGTGGTAATCCTGTACTGTGACGCTCCCATGTTCTCTGCTGGAAAAAAAACCCTGACTGGTCTGAAGCACATGCATATGGAGCTCATCTCACAGCCTTTTTGCTTCTCAAAAGTCTTGCTGGTGAAGACGTGAAGCACAGTGACATACTTGAAAGGACTCAAGTATGGTGTTTGTTTGATACGGTTGATGAAAATTTAGGAATTAGGCATGGTCATAATGCTCATAGTAAATGCTGCTGATTTAATGTACATTTTGAAACCTAGTAATGACGATGCTGGAAAACTGCAATGACAAATCATTATATCTATAAAGCAGTTGTTTTTGTTTTGGTTTTGTTTGTGGGCGTACCAGACTAGTCACAATAAGTGCCAAAGACGTTCTCATTTGAGTGACTGAAGGTCGGGACTAAATGAGGTAAGTGAGCCAGCAAGGTGTCATCCAGTCCAATTCAATCAATATGTCTGAAAAAAGACCTTGAAAGCAAATACTTGGTCAACCAACAAAGTGATCATTCTACGTTGGACTCAAACATAAGGAAGTAGCTAAATATGGGACGAAACACAATAAGAATACCCTCGTCTGCACGCAACACCTTGAGTTTGTGCCTTTCTTTAGTTGTTTAATGGATTTATGGCGCATCATTACAAGCAGGAGAGGAATTGTATTGCTGTAATCATTGACTGGACGGAGTAATCGCCTGCCATTTGTGGCATTGGTTAATGATCTTGACTGCCTGCCACACTCGGTCACCAGTTACATCAACTATTGTGTTGAGAGTTTTATACCTTGAAACAGTTTTCCATAGTAATAAACCATGAGCGACTATGTGACAACGCTGATGGGTACAATTGATATGAAAAAGGGTTGATTTGTAAGCAGTTACTAAGAAACATCACACAAGCCAATAAGGAGAAAATTTGGAAGTAGAAGAATGATCGAACAGTAAGATAAAGTTCACAAATATGAATATGGGCCAGTAATTCACTTTTTCAGAGCTTTCAATCAGCATTTAATCAAAATATTGACAACTTGTTTAAGGCTTTTTGCATTAGAATATTATTTTCTTCTGGCTCAGAAGTACCTGGAGATTGTCCATTGATGTTTTTGTTAAAGAGGCCTGCCTTACAATGAGAGCAGGCTCTGATGGTGTTCATTCATTCCATTCCAAAGAAATACAACACCTGTGGACTTATATTATGCCGTTCTTATTGGCAGAGTAAAGGCAGATTCCGGAAGCCAACTCATCCTGGACAATGACCTGGTGATACCATTTGAACGACGTGGATGATAAAAACTGGATCAACAAGCTGAATAAAAGGTGCAGTCGATACAGTTTACCCTAGCAAATGATAAAAGGCTGATTTCAATGTCTAGCTTTCCACAGCATGTCGAGAATGATATAACTGATAGTTGGTTTCTTATTCCACCCTGCCCATCAATCATCTACCCCCAAAAAATAGAGCTTCCCGTATAATATCCAATAATATGCTGAGCGGGTTACTTTAGCAGTGGATCATTATTAGACTTGAGAGGAACAGGATGGATGGTTACCTTTCAAGGTCAGTTGAGACTTCTCAGTGGTCTGGGCACTGCCAGGTCTGGTCACGCTGGCAGCTGCCATTGCATCACAGCTCTTGAAGCACAAGAAGCACATGCACAGACACACAGATTAGCACTTGACTTATGCATGTACTGACTTGCATACAGGCTGTCATATGTAGGCCTAAAAATGTTATAAAAATATAGGCTAACTCATAAATCGTGTTGCAGTTTTGAAAAGGAGCCACAATATATCAGTTAACTTGAGAGGACATCATAGCATATTAGAAACCATTTAATAGTTCTATGCGGCATCATAGAAAAATAAGAATCGGTCTTCAGAATATTGAAAGCATCGCAGAGATGAAGATGCATACAATACAATGGGATGAACATAAACGATCACCAATGTTCATCTCCAGTTTATTAATTTGCATAGGCAGATCTTGAATGAGTGAGATATTAAAGAAGACGGTATCAGAATGCCTACATTAGCGAATACAAGCACCAGCATATCGGTGCGCCGTTAACATGTATGTGACAGATGTTTGGAGACTGCATCCGAATCATTGTCATACCCTTCAAAATGAAGTCACGAATCACAAAGGTAGACGCGGACAACTCGTTAAATTATTGTGGTTCCCTTTTGAAAGGGTTGTCGTACTGCGGTCAATTCCATATTTTAAGTGAATCTACCAAAACAAAAGGCACGTCCAAACACAACCTATGTCAACAAGCCCACTGGCTTGGCAGCATCATTTGCGCAATATAAGAGGTGCGTAACAGATAACACGATATATCAAATATTTCTGTATGCGTCTTCATTGTTATTGTCTCCATATTTAAATAACCTTCCCTGCGTGCTCATTACAAACATGGATGATGATCAAGGCATTTAACCTTATATGCTACAGACACAGCTAGCCGTTAGCCAGCTGCCTCCTGGGGCTCTGACAAAAGGACAATGATAAAACCTACCACTAGCGATAGCCAAGAAATAAGAACATGTCAACAATTGTAGGTTACATAAGCGAAAATATGACATCTATTGACACTGACAACGAGGACTATGTTATTTTTGTCGTACCTTTTTTAGCTGTGATCCGCTGATGTCGCTAGTTAACTTTCATTTCCGCCTCAATGACAATACCACGTGATACAGGGTAATCTGTGGCGCAATGGATCATGGATAACATCAATAATAAAACAATAGTCTGTGGTAATAACAAAGACAATTTAATAACATAACACAGACTAAACAAACCACTACATTAATGAAACTGTAGTTAGATTGTCAGGGACGTTTTCATTAAATTAAAATGTTCTCAATAATGTTTTATAAAATAATAAATAATATAATAATTTTCAAAAACAGATTAAAATATACTTTGAAATCCATTACTAAGGCAATAAAATAATCAACACATGATGAACCATCCAACGTTAACATGCTTAACACGTCCATGTTTGAACTTGATCAGTAGTACATTTCTGAAATGTCCTAATGATTATGTGTGAGACTCGTTAGAGGATTAAATGGAGCCCCACAGGATCACATGCAAATAAACAATGCAGCAGCTTTTCCCCCATGTTTTACTCATATGTACAATAACAAAAAAAAAAAACACCTGTCCTGCAGTTCAGTGTAACCTTTTTTTGCATCTTTATTGCCTTCATGGCTGCTCAGTTCCTTCAGTGCCTTCATAGAATGGGTGCAATAGTGGCTCAGTCTTGTTACTTGGTAAAAAAAAAAATGTCACAAAGATGACCAGAGGAAGACTTCAGATCCATGCATCCAGACACAGACACACGATAATCCGGTATCAGTCAGGATGGTGTTGTTACTGTGCTGACCGAGGATGATGATGATGGTGAGAGCTGCTGTTGGTGGTGATGACGAAAGCCAAGTAGTGGTCGTGAAAGTACATGGTCACTGCCAGGGGCGGTCCCAGCAGCAGACACAGCCACACCAGGCCATTGCCATAGTTCCCCGTGAAATATCGTCCGAGGAAAACAGTGACCAAAAGCTAGAAGTGGAGACAATGCATTAATGGCTGATGCTGCCGGTGAACCCCATGGCTTAAGCATCCTAGTTATGCTCCATACAAACCTCACTTTGCCAATACTATTTATAAAAAATGGCATTTAAATATCAATCCCAATTCACAATCACATTTTCTTTGAAGACGCAGGCTTAACGTTCCTTTATCATGGCATTTGCACATCAAACAGAAAGCTTTATTTCTCTCTCACCTCAAATACCATTGTGAGAAAGATCCACATTCGACAGCTGTGAAGAGGTAGCGCAATCACATACTGTAAAAAAATAAGAAAAGAAAGGCACTTCATCCATTCATTCCATTTCCTGTTGCATATTAATACCCACTGAAAAAATAATATGAATATTCTAAGCAGGAGTCTGTCCATGTATGGACATATGTGGGTTCTAGTCAATTATGCGTGTGGAGCAGAAGAAGCGGGGATGTACCTCACAGAGAACGGCTGACAACAGGAAGACAAATAACTCTGCCTGCCAGGGGCATACATTTGCCTCCACCAGCCGTGTGTACATATGTCTTGATGCAAAAGAAGAAACAATATTATTATCGATATTGAATATATCCTAAAAATGTCCACTATAATAAATAGAATTGAAGGCTAGTCAAACAATAACCTAGTTTCCTGTGTACCTGTGGCCCCATTTCTGAAAGGGAATGTTCCAGTTCCTCCACAGGGTTATCAGAGAGGAAGCGTTCCTGTACACATGACACTTTAGCCTTGATAATGTGCTACCTTACATGCTTAACAAAGATGCTGGAACAGTATACAAAGGGGATGCCTACTGACCACCAGTCTCCATAGAAATTGCGGTCCCCAAAGCGTAGGACCTCGGCACACAAGTTGAGGTAGGAATGACACAAGAAGAACAGCAGAAGCCACAGGAAATGGGTTGGTGCCTGTTTGGATGAGGAATTATTGTGTCACTGGCGTCAGCATTTTGGATTTTACAGCTCATAGTATTTGGTACATTTCTTTTATTATTTTTCTAATGTGGTTTTCCCAATATGGGCCTTTTAAAACAACATATTGTATGTTACGTAAATGAAACTCAAAAACTCTTCCATATATACCATTCAATAACTAATGAAAAATAAAATATAACACTACAGTACTTACCACAAGTCCAACCAAGTGCTCTACTCTCATTGTAAAGTCCATGGTCTATGTATGATAAAAGAGATGTTATTTAATTTAACATATGTCATGAAAAATACATAATATAACCAGCAAGTTTATAGTATAACAAGGTTGTTGTTATCACTTACTGAGAAAGATTTTTCTGACCTCTGGAAGATGGGCTCAATCCACTATGAGAGAAAATCATTCAGGCAGAGTTAAGGCAGAGTAAACACCGTGTTACCAGCTAGCTAGTTATGCATTTAAGTAAGCAAATACGATACAATCATTCTCAATCAAGCATATAGCCAGCCTACCTGCTGTACGATTCCAACCATGATCTGAATGAGAATCCCCTGATGATATTGGGGCATATGCAAAAAATGACATAGTTATCCATTCCATTTTTACAAGGGCAGAATATATTCGAGCCACATTAACAGAGTACAATCATGAAGAAAATGATTATAATCAGAACCACATTTGCACCAATCCAGCAGTGTCAATTTTATTTTAACAAGGATATGAGAAAAACCAACAATATTCCCATGGTATATTTATAGATGCATACAATTTGCAGAAACAGAGTCGTCTGTAGTGGTTTCTGGGCCTGGCTCACCATTTCCAGAAGTCTGTGCAGCAGATTGCTCATGCGAACCTTATGACTACGGGGAAAGTCCCTCTGGTAGCAAAGAGTGGGGGCCGACAGAAAGTAGTAAAGGTCTGATGGATCAAGAGAATTTTATCAGAAAATGCTTTATTTCGCTGTTGCTCTACCTGGATGTAGAGAACAATGTTCTTTGGCTTAAGTTTGCTTCACCTTTGAATGTAAGATGTTCATTAGCTGATCTTGGCAAGCATGATTCATTCTTCTCTTCTTCTGTAACAGTGAATAATGTAAATTGTTGAAGAGGTGATGAAAGGTCAACAGAGCCTCAAGTAGTGAAGACTACAGGTGTTAAATACATTACCCTGTCTGTACCAGCGATTTGTTTCCTGGTATGAATACAGCTTCAGGCCAAGCACAGTGTAGGACCACAGAGTGAAGAATGCACCTCCTAGTGGACAAAAAACAACAACCCATAGAGGCATTGATTGATTTTCATCCGAATACCTTGGAAAGCAGCAAAGAAACAGAGCATGAATATGTCAATAAAAATGACACAACACAACACAAAAACACAAATATACAACATAAACATAAATAATAGCATATGTTGATTCAAAATACATTACGTTTAAAAATAAAAAAACACGTTATCAGATTAATAAGGAAAATAACAAGATATACATTTTCTTTAACATATGTTGCTTGGCCAAACTGGTTTAAAGAACCATGTTCCATAAACATATGATGTTTACCTGTTGATATTGTAGGGTGCAGCAGAATCGCAAGAGCAGAAACCATCATAAGTAGTCCGAGGTTTGCTAGATGTAAACAATGAGCATGGGTAGAGGACAATTTGCCCTGAAAAATAATTTAATGAATAAATGCCTTCTCTGAATACATGCAGTCTAAATAATATAGCTGTACAACCAGACAAGCATTGTCACCTTATTTTGGAAATGCTCCAGAAGCAAAGCTGTTACAGCAAAAACGTTGGCAGCTGGAAGAAATTGGAAAATGAGGCAAAACTTTACAGGAGCATACATCTGCATCTTTGTGTGTTTTCATAGCATTGGACATAATATATTAATCTATTTTTTTTTCCAATTCATCAAAATGAGTTTGAAGCTCTATGGAGCTAACAACTATTTAAAACATTAGTATTTTAACATTTGACGGGCAAAAAATAATAATATTGGTGTTGGATTGAGCGACCTTAACTGCCACACCTAGGATAAGGTTGAAAGACGGCCAGTTGAGGTTATTTTCTGTCAGATGCTCCAGGACCTTCTTCAAGTCTATCAAAAAGCCATGTCTGACAAATAAGAGAGAAAATAATATTTAGCTTTTTAGCTGTATTGACATTTTTGTTTGTTGTTTGTGTGCGTGTGTGCGTGTGTGTGTGTGTGTATGTTTGTGTGTGTTTTGGGTTGGAAGCAGTGGGTTTAAATAATGGCTTCATTCACACAAAATGAGACCACTTGTTGGTTATAACTGCCTTTGTTAATGCAGTAGGGAGTGTTAGCGTTTTGAGCACTTCTAGTGTAGCATGAGCCTTGTCACCTGTCTAAACCCAGCTTTTAAACAAGATTCCTAAAATCTGACATAGCTATGGTAGACAGAGGTGGAAGACAAGTGCCTCTAGATGTAGGCAGGTATTTAATACCAAACGACTGGAGTTCCAGCCCCTAGCCAGCACCTCAGTGCTGATATTAGCCTAGAGAACATGTAGATCAGCTCGCAGTAAGATGCACATTTTTTCCAAAGAGAGGAACCGAGTTTGAGTGAGCAGTCATACATGGACCACCTGGTTGTGTGGAGAGAGCATGGCGACACGTACCCTTAAATGTCAGATTATTTTTCACATTTGAATTCTGATTCTAATAAATGGAATTGGTGCATTCAACAACAACAAAAAGTGTGTGTGTACTCACTGTATAAAGTTTTCCAGAAACAAGTGAGCGTGGGTCAACACCTGTAAATCAGAGAACCACATGTTCAAACGAATAACAATTATGTAGGGAAAATGACAGTGGAGAGGAGTTCCACTCTTCATATTCTTAATGTAATATCAATAAATCAATTGCATAAGAGACTGTTAGTGAAAGGATGTGTCAAAATTGCCACCAGGAGGATGATGATCCAGTTGAGAATGCCTCTGTAAGCTGTGAAGCGGCTGTCAGAACTCAGCAGGGAGTCGTGGAGGCGATGGCAGCTGGATAAGAAAACCGCACAGTCAATTGGATGTATTAACAGAAACAACACTTTCCAAGCTCATTGCCACAACACACATGATACAATTCTTAACACTGTACCTCGAATAAATGAGAATAATTGATTAATTTTAAGAAGACTACCAATTTCTTTGCTTAACAAGTACTTGTACTTGTTAAGGGCCAAGAGGTACAATGATATATCTCGGCTACAATTGCTGTAGGGCTGGATATTTTCCATGGAAAAAACAAAAAATCTACGGTAAGCATATGCATTATTCAGCTAGCATCAGTTTACAGGTATAGTCAAATTGTGATTAATATGATTTGAATTAATATTGTCCTTATAATTACTCATGGAAATTATTAATTCAATTTTATCAGAGGTAGGGTCCTTCTCCAAACACGATACATAATCCAAACGCAACGGAAAAGGTGTAATATTGTCACAACTCCAAAATGGCAGAACATTAGCAGGGACTCAGGGGACTCAACTCACCACAGCATGGCTTCATAAGGATGCTGTTGTTCTGGAGAGGCAGCATCAGGACCACAGGCATTTTCACAGAGACCTGCTATCTCTTCTTCGTCAGAAAAAGAAGTGCACACAGAAAGAAATCTCTTTCTAGCTGTAGAAGTATTAGCCATTTGTCAGTCTGATTTACGGTGCAGAACTAAACCAAAAGCCTTTAGTCTGCCCTGAAGAGTTGAGCTAAATTAATTCCCATATTCATAAAAATGAGAATGGTATGCAAAGCAGTCTTGCGTCGACAAAACACATGTAAATTCAACTTTAGTATATTAGTTATATCTACAATAATTCATTATTTTGCTTCTTAACGCATTTTCGGTATTAAACCCGTCGTTTAATCCGATGTTGTAATAAGTTGATAACCTTAAAACTAGCAATGTCGTGACTATAGACGGCACACGTGGGCCAATGTTTTGTTGAATGCAGAATAATGTAATCTGTAGGCCTAATAGAGGACAATTTTTTTATCAAGCATCCCTTGGAATAGAAAGCTAGCATTTCCGCTCCGCCTAGCATCACACCAGTCCAGGTTGGACGCGCAGTAAACCGGCTCGTCCCAACCAGGGCTAGCGTTATTCGACCAGTTAAAAGCATCGCTTTCAAAGCTTATTCGCTTGCGTCTACTCCGCTGTTTCAAGGCTCTATTCGTGCCTACGCCTATTAAAACGTATTTCTTTCTCTATTTACCAGATACTCTTTAGAACGCTCTCCCTTCACTTAATTACTCAGAAACGTCTTATAAAACATGTTTAATTTCTTTTATTACAAAAAAGAAAAAATAATGTTCCATCAAAAATCCATCTTCCATGTTTGAAAGACAAGCAAATATCTACCTAAAACAGCAGGCTAAAAGAAATATGTTGTGGCTTATGTAGATTGATGAACATTATGAAAACACAGATTGCATTACTGAATCAAACATACACAGAAGAACAATAACTTGATCAGCTTTTGTTTTGATGAATTTCAATTGGGGGAAAACCAAGAGCTCAAGTGGGGATCCTACAAACAGCAGCCTACACATGTTCAGTTGATGGTGAGGACATCACTCTGAATCTCGTGGCTCAACTGGGTCTGGAGGTCACTCAGCTTCTTCTTGAGCACTGCCAGTGCCGACATGACGATGGTCTCTGGTCGCAGGGAGCCGCACGACTCCACATTGTAATAGAACCTGCCAGATCACACACATTCATTGAGAGATTTGTAGATACACAATTTGATTTGTATTCAGCATATACACCAAATACAGACTGCATCAAGTTTGGTATGGTAAATTGGAAAAGTAAGTTCTTATTAAGAAAGATTACAAACATTCAGGCAGAAAAAATACCCAGGCAGCCCCTATCAGTTAGTAAAGACCCATACCTTTCTGGCTTTCCATTAGGGTCGTATGGGGCTTGCACCTCATCCTCTTCAATTTCAGAATATTCACTCTTTGGCCTAGGAATCACACACCAAACATGGCAGCCAGGTTAGAAAACAATCATGTTGTTCAAACACACACCCTGTTGTATTATCCGACCCTTAACCCTCATCCCTCACAACCAGGGAAACGAATGAAGCTTACCATTCTTCAGGTCGAGGGAACACTGTGTGCCGCAGTGCATTGTCTGGGTCATACTCAAAGGACACCCCTGCCGTGGGGTTCCACTTGGCGTGCTCCTTCCCAAACCCCTTCTTGGCGTAGGCTCTGAGTCGCAGCTCCTGGCCCTTACGAAGCTTCACTAGAAGAATGTCTGTGCAGGGTTTGAGTTTTTTGGGAAACGATAATACAACAGATAAATTAACTTTTAAGTTTTTCAGAAAACTGCATTGATAAGAAATTAACTGCAAAGATGTTGACTGCAGGAGAAAGGAAGGGGAGGGCCATACCGTCCTGTTCAACGTAGTCATTTGGGTCATTGTCTCTGCTCCTCGAGGTCACCTGAAAAGTTTAGTTTGTTAGTAAAGATAATAACAGAGTTCCCGACGTTTCAGGATACATGGCTCAAACCGATCAAGTAAAGGAAGAGGCTATGCAGAAAGGGCAGGAATTCAGGCCCTTTATTGCACTATTAGTTTAAGGAACTCACTGGGATGACTCTGGGGTTGTTAGACAGGAGGTCCCGGGAGGTAACATGACGGGTCTGGTCCTCTGTGCATCGGACATCCAGCGTCAGCTCAACTGAACACTCGGGGCAGAAGTCATCGCAGGTGCAGTCCTATAGAATTTTGTACAATAGTTATATCCTTTCTATATTCTGTTAATTGTATCTGAATCATACATTTAAGATCAAGTGGCAGTGTAAACCAGTGTAAGAGGCTTAGAGTTTATCCAACAAACAGAATACTAATACTTGCCCTGGAGTATTGCATTTTCTCCACAATGTCATCACTGGTGAGTGGAATTAGCCCTGTAAACAAATTACATGTTGTTACACCGAAATTCAAAAAGTTATATGTTGATACCAAATAATGTCCCAATACTTCATGGAACTTTCTAATAATAGTGACAGGCAAACACTTGTGTTCTTAAGAATACATACCGACTCTATGGGCAATGAACTCATCATGAAGTACAGATGAATTGGCATCTATCTGTATCCAGTCGATAGCTAGAATAAATAATTTAGGTCAGGATTCTTAATTTCAAATACAGTGTCATTAAATTTAAAAAAAGGTGTTTCCTTTACCTATCGTTGCAACCTCTGACATAAACACTCGCCGGATAGAATTCGCGACCCTGGGTGAGAAAGCGAAAACATGTGTCACATTAAGGATTAAGTACGAAACGTGTAAGTCGAGTTACCGATTCACGTACACATTCAAAAATAATAGAGTTTGTTCCCGAGTATATCAAGTGACGATTGATATGAAGTAAAAACACAATGAGTGCAGCAGTAACGTAACGTTACCACTAGACTGCACAAGACATAAATGGACGTGTGGTTGAATACTTACGCCAAATCAGTGTTCTCTATGACAAACTTCACATTTTCATCAGATAATTCTGTGATTTTCACAGTTGGCTGGTTAGCATACGGCATGTTTCAGTTAAAATAGCTTTGGGATATAGATGAAACTGTACAAAACAAATAGTCCTTTCAACACTAGCGCTTCTGTAGGCTTGCAGGCCTAGCATAACTATTTCCTGATCGCCGATTGGTCAGACGATGTATCCTCAGAAAGCGATTGGACGAAGGCAGCGGTGGGCAGGGTGATATTTATTTAGCATCCGGGTCAACATTTTTGTCATTGGATTTCAAAATAAAAGACCTGTTATTTTAGTGTACTTTTTTTTTATTTTACCATATTTAGACACTTTCAAATACATCCAGGTGACTCCATAACAGATGCATGATGTAAATACACACAAAGTGGTCTTGACTACTGAATAGTTGAATGAGTTCCAGAATGACTCAACAGTATATAATATATATAATATTATACAAACAGAAAACCGCTTAACTGGGATGGAGAGATCAAGCACTGGCAGTTGAAATGTGCTGATTCTGCGACTGAAAATAAACCATAATCTTTTTTACTATTTAATAAACATATTTTTTAGGGGATAAACTGATAAGCCATATGCTTGAGTATGGTGAAACTTGGGTTGACAGGAGCCGTTAATATCATCGTCTCTGGTTCACTCCTGTGAGGTTCTTCAGCTGTGGGAAAGGGAGTACACCATTTTTCCAATGAAATGAAGACACGAACCTCATCATAATTCACAGTAATAATAATACTTACTGTAAGTGCAGCCCCCATTAATCCTTGCACCACTGCTTCCCCTGTCGACTTCACCTGCAGAGTAGATTTCATTTTAGGGAAGAGAAGAAAATCTATACAGTATATATATATATATATATTTTTTTTTATATTATATTTATAAAAAATATATAGCTACGATGAAATGCAGGTATGCATATTTTGCAAATGACTGGATGTTTAAGAGTTATTTATTTAGCAGACTGGATAATGGATAACACTCTACCTGTTTGGCAGTGCCAGCCATGTTGACTACATCCTGAATGCGGTTTTCAAGGAAGGCCCAGGTATCCTGGTAGTCTGGAGAGGAGTCCTGAATCATCACCAACTCTGTGGTGTTATATATGCCAGTCAGCGCTGCTCGTTTGGTGTACCAGTTCATCTACAGAAAAATAAACATATAAATATTAGGATTTATGTGGCAAAATGACGAAAAAGTGTACGACGATTGATATCTAAGGATTTCAGACAAAACTGAAGATCTAAATGGACCTTGGTGGTGGCAGGGCAGATAATTGGGGGATGGTGAGGAAAGGAGAAAAGGGGATTAGGGCCCGTAGTTATGAAGTTTCGCAAAATTAGTTTGAATTGGAAAAATTTGTTATAAGGGTTCTTATAACCTTTGAATGTTGATACCGTTTTAAGAGAGGCTTGATAACTATGGGCCTGGGAACCACTCACGTCTGTGGAGCGATCTCCAGCATGGTACCAGATGTCGTCAATCAGGGAGGACAAGTGCTTCAGGCTGTCAGGTATGTTGTGTGGAAGGAGCAGGAGACTCATGGCCTAAAAGGACATTCCCAATCATGGAGAATATTCATCGTTTTTCAAATGGAAAGTATTCTTATATACAACTGAGATGCACAAAATTCCCCTGCATTTGCCTATTGAACAGAATATGATGGTGTCAGCAATTATCTGGTGGAATACTGAATCAATAATTGTATTAAACTCTATAGCTTTAATTATACCTACAAACCACTTCCTAAAAAATTAAATA
>JAOPUA010000169.1:15221334-15233978 GCA_027122455.1 Trisopterus luscus | reverse complement strand
TGTGTGTGTGTGTGTGTGTGTGTGTGTGTGTGTGTGTGTGTGTGTGTGTGTGTGTGTGTGTGTGTACACAGTGACATGTTGACAAGCCTGCCAATAGCATTTCTCTGTCCTGCCGCAACAGAGCCTCTTTGAAGTGCAGCTGTGCCAACAACTTTCGACGGGAGGAGGCAAAGCAGGGCGGGACCAGGAGCTAGGCAGCGGGCCTTCTGAGAGCTGGAGTTGGGGAAGTCCCTCTCTGACAGGTGACTTAAAATCCAAAAGATTGCACCTTAAAAAAGGTGACATATTATACCACCAGGTATGGGTGTGATAGGCCGTTACAAGCCGTTTTGAAAAATCGGTCTCTTATGACATCACAAGTGGGCGTGTCCACCTAGCTGTATGACGGATAGATGAGCAACGTTTGCTTCGGCCCACTGGGTAGGCTGGTAGACTGATCTACCAGCAATCATCTTGGAGGTCACGCCCACTTCTGTCAGAAGAGCCAGATTTTCGAAACGGCTTGTAGCAGCTAATCACACTCACACCAGGTGGTATAATATGTGACCTTTTAATAAAAGTAAGGAGTAAAGGTCGGGTGGCGGATGTGAAGTAAACCAAAAGGTGGAAAGGCAGGCTGCCTCACTCATTAGAATACACGTTATCAGGCTCTCATTTTCAGGGAGATCCCTGCTGATTCCCGTCCCTAATGACCTCAACAGGTCCCTTGACTACAAATAGCATCCAACTGGTCTACGAATGTGATGTGTACTTGGCCTGCCCATTTCAGCACCTCTGATTAATGCATCGCGGGTCTGGAATCACCCCTTTAGCCAGAATGGGAGAGATCCCTTCCTGGTTAAAAAGGGTATTCATCCTTTCCCCCCCTCAGGGCTTTTTGATGATTTGTTCCTTTGTCGTCAGATGGCTCCAGTTATGAGGTGTCGCCAAACTGTCTACTCTGCCTCAATGAAGAACTCTCAAGAAGGTGTGTGCATGACTTGGCCAGTAGCAGGCCAAATCCAGCAGTTATAACCTATGTGGTAAGTAAACTATAATGACTAGGCTTGTACACACATGTAACTGGAGCTCACTTTAAAATATATAATAGTGGCTGTATGTAATAATGGCACATGGTCATGAAGAGATCAGAATGTAAAAGTGATGCTAAACATTTCTACAAAACCACGCTGTCTTTAAGTTAATATTTTCCCTTTTTTAGACTTCCAGGCTTAAAAGGTGGGAGAAAGAGGACGGAAACAGACAGATAAGAGAGCAATGTCACGATCAATACTTCCTATGGCCCTCATTGGCGTGTTGCACACCGTTACTGTTGCAGCGGACAGATTTTAAGCATTCATGCAGTAACGTACATGCCTGAAGAGCTTTCCATCCGCATCGAATACACCCACACAACCACACACAAGGTGCATGGGTCTATTACATAAGGTGCAGCCAATACGATAGCACTCGTATACGGAAGCTGAACTGAACTCTGCAAAAGCAACGGATTATTCTGGCAGTAGGACTGTTTAATTGGCAAGCAAAGCAAGCAGTAAAGAAATATAATAATACAAGAAGAGGTGGATGAATGCCAATGTGACTTTGGTCTTCCTGTCCCTCGGTTTACATAGCCCCTTATTTTACATTTGTGTTCTCTCAGATTGTCAATATATTCAATTAAACTTTAGTTTCAACACCTCTCTCTCTCTCTCTCTCTCTCTCTCTCTCTCTCTCTCTCTCTCTCTCTCTCAGGCCTCATTAAAAAGGACCAAGCGTTGCTCCGTCTCTCTCTCCCGTCCACGACTGTTCCAGCCGTGACTGGCCTTGATAATGGCCTTGATAATTCAATTGATCTGCAGAGCATAGTTCATTATTAACCACCTATGGCATCGAACCAGACCAATGATGGGAGAGTTCATAGAAGTGGAGGACGGGGGGCAGGCTGGAATAACCAACGTGGAGGAAGACACGCTGGGATAGAGAGGATGTTTGGTGCGAAAGGAACGATTGAGAATGGTGAAAGAATCAACGGACGGAAAATATAGACGGAATAAAATATATATGCATTTTTAAATCGTGAACAGGCAAAAGCTAAAGCTTTGCATGGCATATTGAATGCCATGCAAAGACTCGGAATGTCTTCAGAAAGATGCTCTGCTGAGGCCTCGAGTCCTGAACATTTCTTCCCAAACACGACCCCCCAAATGCTAACTTACCTTGTTGAATCGCTACTTCTCCATCATGCTACGAGTAAGCAAACTGGGATATGTTATATCAGAAGCCTATCACCTGATGCGACCATTGATGTGCAACACCATGCAGAACGGGTCTTAATATTGTGGAAAAGTCAACTTACAGCAATGCTCGGAACCGCAGTCTCTGGTCGCTCGATCATTGTACCGTGTTACTATCTCCACCGAAGACGAAGAGGCCGGGCATAAAACGATGCCCAGGACGGTCACGTCGGAACCAACGACGCACAGTTGATTAATCTAAAGTCTAACACAAGGTAAACAAGGGTAGTTGACGCAAACGCCCCGAAATAAGTAGATTTGGGTAAGGTGATAATTACATATGGCTACGGGAGGATACTACGAGCAGCGAGGGGGAGGACGAATGCTCCGGCGTACTGTTTTTCAAAAAGGCGATTGTATTTTCCTACCGAGGCGTGCTCCCATTGGCCAGCGCGGACTGTCACGGTGATGTAACGCTCGTGGTCCGGTTTAACGGTTCTCCGTTTGGGCGTTTGATCCTATAGTAGCTTGCGTCCTATATTTGCATATTCTGCCAAATAAGGCATTAATTTAGTGCATTCGTGTTTTCCATAGTGGAATGTAAATAAGCAGTGGTTGTAGAGTTAATGTTGTTTCTTTGCACGCTGGCGCCCACGTGTGGATAGATGCTACAACACATAGGGTGGCAGGATAGCGGCTCAGGCGATGGCTCAGGTGTACTGTACGCAGTTCGAACTCCTGAATTACATGCATTACATGTATAGGGCTTGTACAGCAGTTATAGTGATGCTATAACAGTTGTGGAAATAATGTGAATTCCTGGGGATGTTATAACGTCAGCATGGTTAAGGATGATATTTTTCCTCTTGAAGGATGTGCAAATGATGCAGAGTGTAGGGGAAACACCACTTCTTAGCTCCCTGACCCACTCATGCAAGCTAACAGATGGACTCTCTCTCTCTCGCACACACACACACACACACGCACACGCACACGCACACGCACACGCACACACACACTTTATTTTAAACAATAATAACCATCTTATAATCTCCAAAAAGCACTCACTATCTCTGTGTATATTGTTTCTTTAACTCTTTCGTGCATGTCAACAAACACATAATTGTTCTTGTCATTGCTTAGTGCCCTGACCACCAGAAACTCGGCCCATGGTAAAGTAGCGGCCAGATGAACTAGCAGCATGATAACTCAACAATTTGTATAGGCCTATTTCATTTTTTCTTCAGGAGTTAAATGAACTGTTTTTCAGAGAGCCTAATTGCTCAGTTTGACCTTTACTTAGTTGGTCTGTGGCACAGGGCCATTGCACTCTACACACAAGCAGTATGCACACACACAAATACATTGAAAACCCAGGGCTAAGGTCTATCTATCTATCTATCCATCTATCTATCTATCTATCCTTCTGTGTCCTCACAATAAAAAGGACAGTGCTACATGTTGGCACCTAGTCACTTATGTTGTCATGGTAACATCAAGAGGCACACAATTTGTCATACCCTGACGCATATAAAATAAATGACACTTGGACACTCAAATAATCACACAGACACAGACAAACAGGGGAAAATCAATTCCATTTTTTAAAAAGCAGAAGAAAATAAGATGTCTGAAGAAAGATGCACATTACAGAGGGAAATGCCATTATTCTCCCCAGTTTCTTAAAGTAGAGCATGCCTTTGAGTAAGCCTACAAAGACCCCCCCCCCCCTCACACACACACACACACACACACACACAAACACAAGAGGGTAACTTAAATCAAAGAAAATAATAATGAACAGAGAATGTTATATATATTAAAAAACACAAAAGGATATCAAAGTAACGCATTACCTGACGCCCAAAGCATAATTACAGTAATACAGGCCTACAGTTCTCTAACTTTATTGGATCCTGCACATCTGAGGCAATTACCTCACTTACAAACTTTAGTTTCCAACTCAGTATATCGATGGTAAAGATGTTTCTTTAATAATACTTGGGAAAATATATAAACATATATAAATAAGCTGGGGTTGGGCATTAACAAGCATTGGGACTACTTGATACTGACCTTAAAGATGGACACCATATTATATTCAACCATATCCCATAATGCTCAGATACTCAGATAACACTTACAAATAAACAAAATAAAAGCATTAAAAAACATAATAGAGTGAAAACACTGCAATTATAGCTGCAGTTACAAATATAAATTATATAACTAAGCTAACTGGACAGTTCCCCCATCCTCCCCACCACCACAATACAATGGCTTGTTTTGTTAAGTGCGTTGGCCTAGCAGCAGCCTATAGCACTAGAAGCAAATGCAGGGTATAAGCATCATGGACAAGATGGACGGATCTACATTGGCTAATCAAACACACCTATTCAGTTCTTTTGGACTCCATTGGTGGATCCTCAGAGAGACTGTGGCACCACTTGTCGGATTCTAGCCGAGCACATGTACATTTTATTAGCCTTTGTATAATAGGTCTATAGTGTATTCACATGACATTTAATCCCACCTGGTAGAAATGGGAAAGCTAAACAGTTAGTGGGCGTTCAAAAGCAAAACAAAGTAAAGTACGGTAAATATGTGGTCAATGATGAGTAGAAATAAACACAGGTATAAACCTTGTAGTTTAGTGCTAGTATCTTCTGATGCTCGTAGAATCAGAACAAACAACATAAGACATAACATATCTAAGAAAGCTAATTATGAAGAGACAGACAAAAAAGAGTCAAAGCAGCCAGTTGCGCTTACTGAGAATAAAAATGGTCAGGTGGACATGTATTCAGCATACACACACGCGAGTGCACATACACACTTGTATAACACATTCGCGATACAGATTTAAACGATACTGTCCATAACTTCAACACATGTTAAAGTGTGAAACAGTGATGTTGAATGTGCAGTTGAAAAGTGACACATCTGGTCTTGTGTAAAGAGTCCCTCAAAAGGCATGCATCCTTCTAGTGCCAAGAAACAGGCAAACAGGCCGAAGGCTGCAGTGTAAACATTGGCAATCAGAGGCAATCACACAGCATCTGAGATATAGTTTAGTTTTTTTTAGGGAGTAAATACACAATTGCTTTGCCTTGTCCTGATTGGCAGATTGGACAGGGTGATAAACAAGATAAAATTAACAGATCATTATAATAACGCGTAAACTCTAAAGCACACGTCACCACTCTACACAAGATCGCTCGAACCGTGTATGGATATCCTCAGAGTATATCGTGTACTGTTGTGTGTGTGTGTGTGTGTGTGTGTGAGAGTGGCCTTGGACTGGGAATTATAAAAAGTATAAATGCCGTGCTACAGATGTGGAGGGGGTAGGGGTACAGGTGGGGTGTTCAAAATCACAGAACCCCAGCTGCTCACACAGTGCATACACACAAGGTGGTGTGTGTGTGTGTAGCTTTTTCTACTCTATGAGAACAAGCAGAAGTAGCGGTGGTCCAAAACACAGGCATTAGAGAGAGCTGTCCGCTGCCTGCTGGGGTTGCAATATTGACATTGAATATAATAACACAAATATGGGAATATGTGAGTGTGAATGTTTGTGTGTGCATGCGAGCGTGCATGTATACATGCAAGCCTTCTGTATATTGTATGCGATGTAAGGGTATATACTGTATATCTACAGTATGTTTTTTTGTGGGTGTGTGAGAGAAAAAGATTTTTACATATTGCTTATGTGTGTTTATTTAATGTTATTGGCAGAGGTTAGCATTCCACATGCAGCAATGTCCCATTGGGTCGGCTTGTATTTCCAGGGGAAACGCAGATCTTTACTATAAATTACTATAAATTCTGAATCCAAACAACCTTCTAATTGTTTGATAACTCACCAGGCCCCCTTCATGCAGTCACCACCACCATTCCAACACAAGCACGGAATCAGCTTATTTATCTACTTCAAATGTCCTTCTCGCCTTGTCACTTCCCACCAGTTACAAAATGGTTGAAAACAGTCTGCAAGCTTTGCATTGTATCAAAAACAATCTTTCTCCAGTCAAGCAGATTGTTTTATTTGACCTCTATATACAATACAATTAAGTATAAATAATAAACCACAAAGTATTACCAGGCATTTGTACTTCTCTACAAAAATGGCGCAGTGACCATAAAAACTGTTCTAGATTGATCTTTTTTTAAAGTTTTTTTTAGAAAGACTTTTAGAAAAAAGACACTTTAGTTGAGGTTCCTGGGACCAAGGCAGGAGAAGTAAGGTGAATAACTGACAGGTAAACCGACCAATGACCTTGAAGAGACGAACACCAACCAATCCGCACAAAGGTCAAATAGCGTAGTGGCCAATGCCTCTCATTGTGCTGGCCACAGCTATAGGCCTACCGATGCTGTACAAGACAATCTCAGTATCCTCTTTGTGTTCTCTAGTCATCCATTGTATTATATGAGAATCAGAATGTTCCAGAAGGTAAAATCATAGAAAGTGGTCAGATCCAGCATGGACCATGCAAGGTTGATTTGTGTGTGTCTGACTGTGTGTGTGTGTGTGTGTGTTTGTGTGTGTGTGTGTGAGAGTGTGTGTGAAACAGAGAGAGAGAGAGAGAGAGAGAGAGAGTGAGAGAGTGTTTATGTGTCAGTAAAGCCTTAACTCAATGTAAATAAATTTCTACATAGTGACCATTTGTCGTTGACATCAGGAGATGTTATCTGTCACTTCGTTTGTATCAGAAATTCAAAATCAAACCCTCTGTGAGTGTGTTTGTGTGTGTCCATGAGTATGTGTTGTCGGGGTATGAAAAACGTTCATCACACCATTAATACAAATTCCCTGCTTATCTACCTTCTGGCATAATCTCTCTCTTTTAAATCACTCCATTGTTTCCTCTCCACTTAAAATGGACCCCCCTGACCCAGGCCTGTAACTCTCCATTTATCAGTTTGTCAACCCGTCCATCCGTCTGTCCCTCTGGTGTTTCTAATAAAACACAGGGCCTTCCAGCTTCTCCACCAGCTTTTCAATCGCTCGTTTGTATTCAAATTTCTCTCCTCTGTCTTCTTGTCTCTTCCATCATGTATGTCTTCTTGTCTCTTCCTTCATGTATGTCTTCTTGTCTCTTCCTTCATGTATGTCTTCTTGTCTCTTCCTTCATGCATCGGTGGCAGTGCAAGAAAATGTACAGCACCCTAAGGTTCCTCCTCTCCGGTTGAAACGGCCAATCGCGCGGCAACGGAAAGGTGGTCAGTGATGCCAGCCAACTGCGTCACAAAACTGAACTCCTCGATGTCCTGTGGAAGAAAGAAGATCGAATGGGTTTTGGTTAGCATCACAATCAATTTGGGCATCATAAGGCTGCACAAATATGAGCTCAGCTGTATCTGCGATTCAATACATAAATTCAATACATTACATAGTTTATATGACAGTATATGCAGGCTTTAAAAGTCAAAATAATAACCTCAACAACAAACATGTTTAATATCAATAATAATGAACCAAAAACAGTAACTTTACAGTAACTACACTCTGCCACAAGGTGGCAGCTCAATGACATTGGTTTAGGATTTAATTGAGCAAGTGAAGCATAACAGTTTGGCTTGGCAGTGATCATGCTGCACTCCTCATGTCTGGGTTTGGTCTGTGGGTTTAGCTCTACACTCATGTCCAAAGGAAAAGGCAGCAAAGAGCCAAGGGCTAAAACGGGTCCTAAAACGACATGATGAATGCAATTCTATGTGTGCTTGACAGGGCTTTGAATAAATTCAAACATTGTAGAAGATTGTTTGATGAAGCATAAATAACCAATTGCAAGAATAGATGGCTAAACCTGTGCTATGTATGTTTTAACATTCACAGCCTCTAGTGGCTTGAGTTGTAGCTACAGGTATAGCTGCACAAATTGGTTGGAATTTTCACAAGTTGCGACAAAGAATACAATTATTTAGAGAGAAACATTCACTGTGTGAATTGGCTCGTGGATGGGCACATTTTATTCTCGAGAGACTTTCAAGTTGGGGGTTCGGGGGTTCATTACTAAAATCAAGTTAATTTTATTAATGGAGTAAATTGCTGCAGTACAAAGGTGACCCAGTAAAAAAGGTTACTAGGTCAGTGCCATCAGGTGAGGACGTCTCCATCCATGGGACAGCACTCACCAGCTTCCAGTCGGGCTGCAGGCCCTCATCGCTGTACAGGATGTAGTCGATGCGCCGTCCGTTGCCCTTCAGGGGTATCTTGCGGCCCTTCTGCCCACCGCCGCCGCCTCCGTGACTCTGAGCCTTGCTAGGAGGAAACACCAGGTACTCCTTCCTGGCCTCCTCATTCTCCATCACCCTGACGGGGGAGAGTGGGGGGGGGGGGGGACAGGCACCACCACACACAGGTTGAGGGAAACGTTGAAGGGGGGCTAAGGCAAAGACTACAAATGGATGCAAGCGATAATCATTGTTGACGGTTTCACTTCAGCCCCCCATTGAAAGTGGCGTCTTTGTACATGTGTAAGGCATTTCAATGCATAGGGCTGAAGTACCTTTATATGCATGTGTGTCCCCAATTATGTCGAGCACTTCCGTTCTGTTCTTGACCACAGCCACAACACATAGCTGTTCTTACAAAACCACACTTACTTTTGTAAACTTTCGGGTGAGTTGGCCTCTTCGTCGTAGAGACCGCTTTGATCCAGCAATGTACCTGCGCAGCAAAAATCACGTCATCAGCTGAGCCAATCCATTAAGTGTGAACGTCAAAACAAAGGCTTTGTGACATTGCACGACCTAACACACAAGCAGATCTCTGTTGCTCGTCAATGAAAATTGAGCACGGCCCACCTCTGAAAGAATCTCATCGCTTGGTTCGGGTTATGTAACCATGAAAAACATCCCCCACAGCAAGTGGTGTGTTACAACCGACGACGAGGTGTTTGAAGCAACCGATGATTTGTGTGGATGGTGAGGGTGCGAGTCCACGATGCAGACTAACGTCTCTTAAATGCTCTCTTCTCTCTCTCTCTGTCTGGTATTGGTGAGGAGATGCACACTCCGAAGGCACTCAGATTCTATTCACCATGATTATCAGAGCTCTTGTAGGAAACTAATTGGCTGCATACCCATCCGGCAAAAGAGAAAAAAGTTAAGTTATATTATTGAAGACTAAATAGTATTCTAGAGTATTCTATTTATTAGTTTTTATTTATTTCACAGCGCAGACATTTCCCAGTTGCCTTCCCAGACATTTTCCTGTCCCTCCTTACTGTTAGTGTGTGTTCCAGATTATGCTGCAACAGATTTTTTCCTTTCTCTCACGTTTACATATCTTTCATCCTTCATTCATACCTCCCGTCCTTCATGCGTCAGTTTGAAAGTTATACTTTGAACAGGCTTGCTCACTGTTCCATAAAATATAAATGGCCTACAAAACACCTCATTACCAGCCCCCCCCATCTTGGCTGACGTCACTAAAGCCCACACGTTGCGGGGGTGTATTTCGGTGCTGCGACGTAGGTGCTCATCCAGATTTAGACAACCACGGGCAGCTTACAACTCTGGCCCTTTGACACTCTGTGTCAAACTTTCTGCCCTGTATATTGGTACACCGTCTCTGTGTGTCCATCTATCCAGCTGTTTGTGTACTGTTTTTAAATTATACTTGTTTTGATGAAACTTATGGTTAAAATTATGCTCTTTCACAAAATGAATGACCTGGAGGAAGTGTGTTGTGGATGTGTGTGTTTGTGTGTGATGTCACTCAGGTGTGTAGTAGTAAAAAAAGAGGTAACAAAAGAAAGAAGAGAGAGAATTCTTTGATCGAGGTTAGTGTAGAAGTTAGGATTGTACTGCAGGGGGCAGCATCCAGTCCATTGTCCCAAATTGACCATAGAGCCAAGATGCAATGTTTGTACACCTCACTCCGATGTGAACCAGGCTTCTATTAGGGCGGGGGTGGAACTGGTATTGTCGGTCCTAAGGGAAAGGAGAATAATTTTTCCATGCCTGTGCATCCTCCCTGGAATGGCTCAGGTCCGTCTGTTATGATACCGTGTGGGTGTATCCCTTCATTATAAGGCCGACCAAGACCCAGCAGTAAAAACAATTATATTCGTGTTGGGTAAACTTAATGTACGCACTTATTACAATTGTATGTCGTACATCCTGGCACTTAAAATTGGTACTTAGCCTAGCTATCTTTGTTGTGTACAGGGAATGGGTTTACCTAGCATTGTAAGTGCTTGGTACTTATGTTCTATGAACATCCCTACTGTACTGACAGTAGATGTATTGTTGCTTCTCTATCTTTTGACAAATAAATTTAGATAAAGTGTCTGCTAAATGCCCTAAAAGTAAATGTAAGTTATATATTGTTAATTGTTCATTTATTTGTAGGATGTAGCACAAACAACCAATAGTGCAAAATGTGAAATTACAAACTGCATCTAGAGTGCAGATATACATTTCGCAATGTATGTGGATGGGGAGCATGACTCATGACCAAATGCTCAAGCTTAAAGTCTTATAGATCACATGGCTTAGATATTACAATTAAAGCGTCATATGTCTGTATATTGTATAAACTCTAGGAGCAGCAGCAGTTCACACATTGTGACCAGTGGTCAGCATCTGCTCTCTGTTTGTCCTCTCTCTGCTACCCCTCGCTGTCTCTCCTCTTTCTGTTCCTCCTCTCTGTCTCTCCTCTCTCTCTTCCTCATCTGGGTCTGTCCTCTCTGTTTGTCCTCTCTCTGTCTTTCCCCTCTGTCTTTCCTCTCTATGTTCCTACTCTCTCTGTCTCTTCTGTCTCTCAACCTTTGACAGATAGAGTAGGCCAACAGGAGTGAGCTCCATTCTACGGCTGTCGCAAACCTGGCTGCCACAAGAGAGTCACCGAGAGACACCGTAAATACTGATAACGCAGCGCAATTCTATATATACAGTACTACTAGATGGTAAAACAACTACCCTAGCAAATAAAAATATTGCATTTAACATATCTCTCCCACGGGGGATTAATAGAGTTGTATCGTATCGTTCCCTCTCCATTTGTCCTCTCTCTGTCTCTCCTCTCTCCGTCTTTCCTCTGTCTCTCCTCTCTCTGTCTCTCCTCTGTCGGTCTCTTCTCTTTCTGTCCTCCTCTCTAAGTTTATCCTCACTCTGTTCCTTTTCTCTCTGTGATCTCCATGTTCCCTGCATCACTTGATGCCTCACCACTGCAAAACAACATTTAAAACAAAGAAAGGAGTGCTTCAACAACCGCATCTTGTAGAGTATGATCACATTATAATATAATATAAGTGATCACTTGTAAATTTTTTTTTGCACTCACTTTGAGGTCGAGATCTTTTGCTGGCATCGGCAGGGAATCGCTGTATATCCATTTGATAGGATCAAAACACTAGACGCTAGTCAACCTTTGACAGATAGAGTAGGCCAGCAGGGCCAGTGAGCTCCATTCTACGGCTCTGTCGCAAACCCGGCTGCCGCAAGTGAGGATGTGTTTGGTCCCAGACACCGTAGATGGTAAAACAACCAACCTAGCTAATTTTAAATTTGCATAAACTCTAACTAGAGGTGTAGGAGGTGTAAGGAGGTGTAACGTGCGCTTAGCCTCCGGAACAGTCCTGATCACACTTACCCAGGGCCCAGGGTTTGTCTTCTCCGGGCCCCAGGCGACAGGGGTCCTTGTATTGGGTGAAGAGGGCGTGCTGCTGCTCCAACTTGTCCTCTGGAAGACACAAACACACACACAGACACACACAAGCCTTTGAGTCCCCTTGACCCACGCTCTTACGGCAGCACATTATAAATGTACCTGAAAGAAGAACATGGAATCAGATTGCATCACCAATAACCTAACATAACAATCCATAGAATAGCATAGCAACTGGGCGTCACTTATACTCTCACTTAGCGTAGCATGACATGACATAGCATGGCCTTACATAACATCACATCAACTATCAGATAGCAAAAATACCCTTTACTCATATTGAGCTGCTTTCTATCGTGTACAATTATCTTTTTTTATTATTTTTTTTTATTTTTATTGTGCAAGTAAGTGAAATAAGAATCGCCTTGTTGCCACGTGTGATTCCGATGAGTTAATAGCTCATGATCGTCAACGTAATAAACAGTTATTAGAGACCCCTGTCAAGCAGGTCAATACATGCATAGGGCTGACTCCCAGTGCACTTGTTCTCTACATCAGCACTCACAGAAAGCCTCTTGTCCAATCAAATCACTTGTTTGGAGCTAACTTTGGCACAACGATCATCATGCTGTCACACGGTGAGGAGCCCGGGGGTTTCCGGCTGGCGATTACCTGAAGAGCAGTTGTCAAAGTTCAGGTCCCCCAGGATGACGTCAAAGGCCACCAGGTCTTCCAGAACCTTCTCCCCCTCACCTGAGCGAAATGAGGACTGGCGAAACTCCGCCCCCCACTGGAGCAGGAGGTCG
>JAOPUA010000169.1:15216334-15218834 GCA_027122455.1 Trisopterus luscus | reverse complement strand
ATTATGTAATCAAAACATCCCCCCTGGTCCCCGCCATGCCTGTTCCCCCTTTTTACACTGACCACCATTCACCTCTGCTACTATCCCCCCCCCGCTGTCAGCTGTAGGGCGGAACAGAAAGGCCCCTCCCCCCCGTTCTGGGTTTGTACGCTTGTACGTTTTTATACGGGCGAGGTGGAATGACCCTGGGCTAGAGAGCGAGCGAGAGTGAGAGCAAGAGAGAGAAAGAGAGATCGTCTGAACGGTACCTTCTATGGCGTGGAGATGTGTAGAGGTGAGGTACCCCACCACCCTCTGGTCCTGATGAGAGGTGCCCACCTGTACCTGTGAGACATCACAAACAAACATCCATGACTTGGGCTCAGTACAGTAACTGTACAGACCTGGTGGTGAAATTTGGATTATCAAACACCCACTTGTGGACATTGTTGGCCACAAGAAAGAAAAACAAGCGGGAAAAAGAGAGAAAAAACACTTCATTTAGAAACCACTCGTTCCCTGGTCTCTGCTTGCCAATGGAATTGAGTGCGAGTCACAGCTCGAGTAGGATTGCAGCATCACATAGTCCACTAGCCAGCCACCAGCGACATATCCAATTAAGAATCAACCAAAGTCTATTCTCCAGAAAGCACCCACCACGGCCATCTCTGGCCAGGGAGAGTGAGTCACACAGGTCACCAATTAAATACTGTGACATACTTGTGTTTGCCGTCCAGCTACACTCAGCTACCAGGGAATCATCAGTTGGATCGTATTTTTTAAAGAGGGGATTTAGGTTGAGTGAGTCACCGGCAAACACTTTGACACTAGCAATCGGATTCTGACTGATAACAAGTGCAGCAAGAGAGAAGTGGAGAGAAAAAGTATTATCTGTCGTGTAAAATCTCCATCGCAATGTACGTCACGGCCAATAATAATGTGGGGCAGTGGATTAAACGAGACCAAAGGTGACATCCTTCCACTTTGCTGACGTCTGCATCCTGTACAGCGCTACAGCCTGGGCATTCGTAGCTCTGGAGCGCTTTGTCCCACAGCCTGACATCCAACACTCAGAGGCTCTCAATCAAAGGACCAGAAGATGTAGGTGGATACAGGGTTGAACATACAGAGGAGGAGAGACAGGGGTACAGATAAACACCGGCTAGTGGCAAGTGGCTGGCCTTTTGGGTGGAGTACAACCACAGCTAAATGGGGACGAACAGATGGACGCACAGACATGGAAAAAACGGCCATAGGAAAATGTTCTTACCAGGAACTAGTTTTAAATAAACTAAAGGATCCGTTGTGGGAGTTTAAACAGCACTTTGGGAGATGTGCAATTTGAGGATAAATCTGTGTAAACGTTGAATTACAGCACACACACAGGACAAACACAAACATATGCATGAACGCATGCAGAGAGCTCACATAACTTGGATCGCAGGGGACGCAACATGTAATTATACTGCAAGATATTTTGATGGCTACCAGTTTGAGTCGGTGCCAGTTGTTGTCTAACATATTATTAATCTTCCAGATTGACACAACAAGACTTCATATTGGTTACAGCCCAGCTGCCTAGTTGTTATTTCAGCAATATGTGCAGTTTACACTGTTTAATAAGCTCAGAGCTCATAGAAGAAGCCACACTTCAAGGGAGGGAAGGGACTTTTACTTGGTCAAACAGACATTGATTGAGATAATGGGATGACTGTTTTGGCAGGCCAACTGCATGGACATCTTAAAGAAAAATGCAGAGAGCAGCAATAAAGCACTGGCCTCATTAGAGGACTAGTGCCAAATGCAAAGTTCACTGACCCCACTTTAACAAAGGCTGTATGCTACAGTCATGGAGATGGGTGCTTGTAATTCCATTTAGCTGTGTGATAGATGGACTTTACCTTTGTGTCGGACAGGCTGCATGGGGTCGGGTTGGGCCATACTGAATGCTGGATACCAGATCCATGACACGACATTACACAAGACAACGTAACGCAATGCACCAACAGGTTGGGCCAACATTTCCATTGACATCCTCAAGTCAAGTCAAAGCGCACTGGGGCTTTGTGTGAAAAAATGTTCCCTGTTCCGACCAGAACATGTACATCAAACACATTTCAGTAGTTCAATCATCAACAGTCCAAACTAACCCGAACCAAGACTACCAGAACAACAGTTATTAGTTATGTTAACCGCCCACACAGTATATCCGTGTTGATCACCCCATGTCTTTATTTGCGCCTACCTTACAAAATGATAACATTTCTCTCTCTCTCTCTAGTGCCAACTCTGCCTCTTATTCCCTCCCTGTTGCTTGCATCCCTTTAGATATCATCCCCCCCTCTGCCCCATCCTCCGTCCTCTGCTGCCCCGAGTATTGAATATTTTACAGGTTTGTCCATGCTTCAATAGGTGTGTGAGGACCCTGAAACTGACATTGGACCTGAGGGAACATTTTGCTTGTGAGTGTGCGTGTGTGTGTGTGTGTGTGTTTGTGTGTGTGTGTGTGTGTGTGTGTGTG
>JAOPUA010000169.1:15139926-15150293 GCA_027122455.1 Trisopterus luscus | reverse complement strand
GAAATATACTACGTGTAAAAAAAACTAGAAATTGAATGTTCATTTTTGCCTCGAAAGTTGCACTGGGTGCCTTTAAGCGACAAAGGCTTTGAGAGGTTATTCTGCAATGTTTTCTACTTTTCATATGACCAACTTACAGCACTTATAACACACTAACATCACTTATAAGTACACGACTGTTAATATAATAGTAACAGCATTTATAGTACATTTTGGTCATTGTGATAGTAATACGACTGGTACTGAGCTTTTGGTACTTTCCAAGAGGGTTCTTACTGTCTGTACTTTCCAAAGAGCCGCTTTGTTCTTGCACATACTCTTTGGCACATACTCTCAAGGCATAAATGGTTGGTAATAGTAAAAGTGTGTAGGGGGCTAAAATGTAATATCGGCATAAGGCCAAGACCGCAATGGGGTAGATCAGCACAAGGTTGGACCACGTTGGACCATGTGGAACAGCACGTTCGCCCGTGTAGAACGCCACGGTTGTATTGCGGTGGAGATAGAATATACGACTCAGCGAAGTCAGCAGAAATTGAGGTCCATGGAGAGTATCATGCAGGGACACCTGTGGGTTCAAGGCCGATATGACTTATAGACGGGGAGGATACTTGGGTAGATTCCCAGAGATGAGCTTATAAAAAGATCCTACAAACACAGAGAGGCTGAGGAATCCTGGCCCCAGGGACTCTGTGACGGACACTCTCCAAAGACCCTGCGAACAAAGAACTGTTCGGACTGCTCGGAAATGACAAGAAAATAACTTTTCTCTGGACACTCTGCCGAGCACCACCTCATGCTTAGAGTGCAGGGGCTGTGAAGGCTGCCAGCTGTGGGCCCAGATGAGACTTGACCACAAGAAGAGATTGAGGTTCTCTCTTTCGTTCATCTCTTGCATCTACCAAGATATACAGTATATTATATATTTAGATATACAGTATATTCTGAAATGTGTAACAGATGTCGTTATTACTTTTGCTTAGAAATACCATAGATGGTATATTATTAATCATTATAGCTTGTGTGTTAGCACTCTTTTTTGATGGTGTTTTCCGCTTACTGCAATGTTCCAAATATTAATTCTGCAAATAAAATTATAATCAATCCATTTTTCCATCATTCATTGAATCGTTCGAGGGAATAGCGCTTCAGGAATAGGTCCACAGGGAATAGTATAGGCATCGTGGTTCTGAGAGGTTACTTAGTAAAAGGAGAAGAAAACAGACCCCGAGAGTCATTTCAACCAGACTTTCAAAGAAACCCAGACAACGTCCAAGAGCCAGGCTCCCAGTGGGGGGGAGCTATCACATAGACGCAGTCGGTAGACCAGGGTTGTGCTCGGGGGTGTGGCACCGGTGCAAGCGGGGCAGGCGTCTAGTAGTACGTACGATAGTCAGGGTCTGGGCGAGTCTCCCCATGGACCTGAGGTGCTATAGTTGACGGATCTAACACCCTCTTTCGTTAGAAACTCCCACTCCCAAGTGTCCCTGACCCCCACATTGCCTTCTAATAACATCACTTCCTGTAGGGCTACGACCCCTGTGTGAATATTTTCAGGAGTCCCTAATGCCCTCCGGTATTTTAGCTTGCGCCTAAGTGTCTATTTTGTGTTCCAACCTGCTAATTGCATCACTTGTTGCTAATTTCCATCTGCCTTTTACTTAATTGATTGCATTTATGCTTAAAAAAACGTTATTGTGGTATACATTTGTCAGGATTATCTTGTTAAACAAAATGTATATTCAAATTAACCATAGCAATGGTACGGTACCGTTCCGTAAGAAATGTTATCAAAATTAATTTGAATTCCGAAAACTATAAAGTTTTTCAATTTCCACTCAGAATAGAAGGAATATCAGCCTCTGTTTTTCGCATACAGACAATTATCTCTTGACGTATTGCTGATATGCGCAGTTTAGGTTGGAGAACCGGCTGCTCTATACATTTTAAGGTAAGAGATAATTTGTCAACCTTTTGACTTTATCCCCACCTTTCACCAAGAGGTTGAGAGTCAAACAGAAAGAATCACTCCTTTCCATTAGCTACAAAGACTTTAAATGTATAACACAAAAAGTAAGAGTGGTTTGCTGGAGAGAACTAATTCAATATATGTTCTCACACAGAGAGCTGACCACCACCCCTCTCCTTCTCCCTCTCTCCATTTCTCTCTTTTTCACCTGCTTTCAAGTTCTGCCCAGAAATGGTTGCCATGACAACTCCCAGCAGTGTCGCCAGCCTGGGTTATTTCTGTTTGCGCTCTCACATTCACTCTTGGTTGTTCGTGCTCTCCGACTTTTAATGACGATGTACTTTTAAGTACACTTAATATTCCCCCAAAAGTGCCATTCAATTGCTTTTTAAGATCCATATATACAGATGTTTTGATAACTACAGGATAGGTTCATTTGTTAGAATAATGGTATTCTACTCAATTGTTCTAACATTTTATGACTTTGGGACTGGTTGCGTTAATTAGTCTAGTTCTAGGCCACTGATTCTGGGTTAGGCTGGTTAAGGGAACAGTTGACACACGGCAGAACTGGACGCTTCCTGTAAAACAAATGAAATCAATAGAGCAGTCATGCAGACTGGTAGTAGCTGAGCAGAAATCTATGCCTGGAAACCAAACAGAAGGGAGGGAGGGGGGGGGTGGAGAGATTGAGAGAGGTATGGAGAGATAACATATAAAGATATTTGTTGGTTGTTCTCAGACTGGAGTGGTAAAGCTAACTTTATTTGGAGCTTATATTGAACCAAGACTACAGTATTATTGAGATATATGAAGGGGATAGCAATCCACTAATAGAAATGAATCGCATTTCATAAAAAACGAAAACCCCATGTTATAAAATGTAATTAAAAGTGTGAGCTAAAGTGTTAGCTAATTCCTCTCGGGGGACAAAGCCATGAGTAAAAGGGTGGAAAATTGCAGATAACTCATGCTGGCTTGTCTGTCTTCCTATGGCTCAGGCCAACCTGATAACCAGTTCATCCCTCCCTTCTCTTTTCCTCATGCGTACTCTCTGCAGTCATTGGCTCACCCGCCCAACTTCTTTTTTTACAACCTCCGTCCTATGACTTAATGTGCTATTATGGGCGGCATGGGGCCCAGGAGGTAGAGCTGGTTGCTTGGTAACCAGAAGGTTGGTAGTTTGATCCCCGTCTCCTCCTAGCTTATTGTCAGGGTGTCCCTGAGCATGACATGACGAGCTGGCTGTTGCCTTGCATGGTTGACACCGCCGTCTGTGTCTGAATGTGTGAATGTAATACTGGTTAGAAAAGCAATATAAATGCAGTCCATATTATTATGATACTGCTCTAGCAATAAATATAACCTGCTTATAGTTATGATGGAAACCGCGTCTGATGCAATTTTAATGTGGCCACATAATGCTGCAAAACATAATGTATAAGTAAGTAAGTAAGTTATACATTGTGCGGCATCTAGGGTAAGTCTCTCCCCTTCTTACTTTGCTTGTGGGAGTTTCCGCAGTAGTTGAAGGGCCACAAAGGAATCCAATTACAAAGAAGCAAACACAAACGTGTGCTTTAAACAGAATGCTTTTGAATTTAATAGCTGTGTCCAAGTTCTTCAAAAGACTTTCCAGAACTTCAGACAGAGCTAAATGATCAGAGATCAGAGCTATATTAGTCTCCCAGCGTTTGATGCGGAAGAAAATTAATTATTAATCACTGTTGAATCTTTAGACGGATATTTTGTGCTTCCAAAGTTGCTCAGAGATATTCTTGGAAGATGTTAACATTAAATATTAAACAGAACCTCAACTAAAATTGTGCCTTTGGCAGTTCATCTCTTCTCGTGAGATGGCCAGTGCTTTGTCAGGATTGTTGCAAGCAAATTTTTGAAGTCGGGTGAAAACCTCTGTGCCTGCAAACAGAGCTGATTTTTCTTTCTCAGTCACCTTCTGTGGATTGAGGATCAAAGCCTGTAACCGTCTGTTGTGGTGGGCATAGTGGGTTCTAAGGACAGGCCTGGTATAATGTGAATGAAGGCATTGTTGAGCTGTGTGTATCATGAAAGCTTTCAGCGCGGATTAGCGGTGGGAAGGAAATTAAAGGATACTGAGGCGTTAAAGGGCAGCGTTGGGCGTGTATCCCACAGGCTAATGCAAGCATCCGCAAACGGACACCAGCAAATTCCTCTCGAGTGGTACTCGAATGGCATCACAGCCGTGCACATACACTGTCAACACCTCTCCCCGCACCCTCACACACACACGCGCGCACACACACGCACGCGCACGCACACACGCACATACACACCACCACGCACGCACACAAGTTTATATGTTCCCATGTTTTTTAATTTGGTCGTAAATGATCACAATTACAGTTTCAAAAGGGGACAACATCCAAATTCTAACTAAAGCCATCAAAGGAAATAAAACCAGAATAAGTATAATGTATGTATGTATATGTATGTAACTTAAGTGTCGATGAAATTTAGTATAGAGAAAGTGAAGCATTGTGCGCAAAATGAATGGTGAATCTGGTGGAAGGTGAAAAGGTGTTATATGGCAGAGGGTAGACAGAAGACCTGTGGGGCTATCTGTTGCAGACACACCAGCCTCCAACTTGTCAGTGGAAAGGAAACAGAGGTGGAATCAGTAAGCATAAGGTAACCTACACCCACACCGATAAACCTTGAATACTTCAATAAGGAAGGATCATTGTGTGTTATGGCATAACTTCAGGATTCAACTCAGGGAGTAGGTACTAGGTAGCATTAATAAAGCTGTGAACGACAACACTTATTACTTTGTAGAATTGCTTCGAGGATTGTGATCTTAAGATTGGCGCTACTGTTTATCATGTAGTTTTTCATATATATACAGTATATATACAAAGATATTATACACCCCAAATTGTGTTGCACAATTTCAATGCACTAAGAACCGTATTCATGCAATACAATTCAAAAGCAGTCATTGCACTGGATCTCATCTCATCTCAGGATATCAGATGAACCAAGTCACCTGCTCATCCTCACGGCTGATCTGATCGGCCCGTGCGGAACGCCCTGGCCGGATGGTCCTGTGACCATATTGAAACACCCAGAGAGCTGTTCTCCCAGAAGGGCCGACAAGGTTGCTTTTGGAGCAGGACCAGAGGGGCAGATGGAGAGACGGTGTGGGGCCCCCAAAGGGAACACTGCTGATAGAGGGTGACATTTGCCAAGTGTCCCACCTTAACGGAAAGGCCATTCAGCTCTGAAAGCAACAAGGCTCCGTTGAGACAGTGCTCTCAATGCAGAAGTAGGGAACAGGACTGGAATGAGGTTTTGGTTAAATACCATTTGAAATAGAAACAAAACTTTATTGTCTCTAGAACATGAACTGACATTTTAATTGCTTACATTAAAGGCAATTCATTTATATATATATTCACATATATATACTTATACAAATATTAAGGGCAATTGTGTCAGACCACACTATGATATTTTACCATTTAAGAGATGCACTCCATTTTAATATCCACAGAGAAGCATGGGCCATTCATATTCAATAACAATATTTCATCAACCAAGCACCTAGCCCATTTAATTGGTTTGTCCCCTCTTCTCTGACACCTCACAGCCTCACCTCCATTCTGTGTTCAAACACGTACGCACTGTAATATTCACAACAACACAGACCTCACGGGCAAACACACTTTTGTGTTTTATCACATAATCAATGCCACTGGCACACAGTTTAATACAAAAACTAGAATAACCATATGCAATGTCCGATTGAGACACTGTCATTGGCGATTATGTAGGAAAAAACGTAATCCATTGAATGGGATTCAACGGATTGCGATGAGGTTCAAACCAACACCATGATTAAAACACTGTCTACATGGCGTGGGTGCTTAGTGGTGAAAGAACCTCAGGGGCACACTTAGATTCCTACAACAGACAGAGACGGGAGATTCATGCAGAGAACATGCGGTTCTATCTGATAGACCAACAGCCAGACACTGTGGTGGCTGGCATCTTCAAAGAAGATCGATGACAGCAGCAGCAGGAACCCATTGCACACATTGTCAATAAACAATGTATGTAGGTTTGCGAATGTGTGTGTGTCGGTGTGTGTGTGTGTGTGTTTTTCTGGGTTTATATGTATAAGTGACTGACAAATAACAATGATAAAGATGAGTACATTTGACACCATGCTCAATATTTTCATCATCATCGTCATCTCATCATCATCATCACCATCATCCGTTTGGCCAATAAAGACAAGATCTACGAATCATCTTATCGTTCCACGTCAGTCTGGATCCTACAGCCTCCCACAGCTCATGAGTCACCCATGATAAGTGGACCAAAATTGTGGGATTTTGCACAATGAAAAGCTGTAGTTAAAAATACTGTACTTATTGCATCAGAAACTGCTCCGGGACCAACTTTGTGACTATTATATTAGTCGTGGCAACACCCACAATGAAGTACTAAGAGTACTAATAATCATAATTGAAATGTTAGGTCCTGAGAGTAGGTCCTGAGAGCAGCGTTTTGCAATCAGCCTGATTCCAATGATGCCTCTCCTGATCTTCAACACATGATTCAGACTCATTTCCACAGCCTATTCTACTGCCCACCACCAGCCCACAATCAGGGAGGGGGTGTCTATTCCCTGAGGGCGTGAGAAAGGGGGGCTCTGTGGTCTACTTCTCAACAAGAATATAGCTAAAAGTGATGGACAACAAGACATCTGCAACCCACCTTTTGATTAAGTTATTATTATATAGGTTTATCAAGGTGTGCATTGAGAATCATATTATGATGTTCCACCAAATTGATTACGTTTTGGACTCCTTCAAGCCGATTTAATAGGTGGAGTCTATCTACCCTCCTGGTGGGAGAACACATTAGTAGCCAAGTGGTAGACCAATCACCATACACTCACGTGTCCAAGGCAGTGACCACTTACCTAACACTCACATTAAGCAATGGTGCATGGTGACCCAGAGGGATGTATGCATGTATGCATTATGCAGTCTTAAAAGTCTGTCGGTCTCTTTCCGAGACCGACCCTATGAGCTGACTTTGTGATAGATGTTAATTCACTATTTGACATTTTTCGGGACGAGATATTTGTTAGGTTGGGTATGCATACATCCCTCTGGGATACTTTCAGACGCTGTTATCCATCACTTTAAACTCAGACTGGCTGAATCACAGGATGGAGTGATGGACGAAGATGCCATGTGTACATATGCAGTATATCTCTACACATAACCAGACATAACCGGAGGCTGGATAGACAGGCGTTCTACGTGGCGGGGTATGCGGTATGGTAGGCCGGCTGTTGTCGCTGTGTTCTCAGCGGTCCTACGTACATGGACTGCAGGAGGCTCTGGGGAACCGTACAGCCGGCCTTGGGAGGGAAGTTCCAAAACAATCCGGGTCCCATCTAGCGGCGGGTATAGAGGTACAAGAGACAAGATCCTCCGTACTGCCGTTGGTGCATTGCAGGTGCAAAAGGGAGTCATAAAAAAGATTGCACAGGATTACAGGAGAGCTTTCATGCATTTACTGTACACAGCAGATGACGCTGTACTTATTCTGTACATTCAGTCAATGCGGCAATTAAACACCATGTAACAGACAATATCATGTGCGCTTGAGACAGACGATGAGTTGTATTTCTCTATCTGAATGCTAGCACGATAAAGACATTGCTTTGCTATACAGTTATGAGATTACTTATTGCTGTAATGTTGCTCACCAAGCAAGCAACTTCCATTTAGCATGTAGCCAGTTTAGCATGCATGTATTGCTCGTTGTAGATCTATTTATATTCTTCCAGATTTGCATCCGTAGGAAAGATAAACTCAGATTTGATTACTTGCTCATGTATCCAAGATTAATGGTACTGCCATAAAAATGGCTCATACTCTTTGATTAGTTTGGTAATCAAATAGTTTTTGGCATCCGGAAAACAATATTAAAAAAATTATATTACATGAAAGACGATGAAGTCTGTTTTAAGACGTTATGACAAGAGATAACAATAAGATATTGACACTTTTTGGTACCAGGATTTCCTCGTCTTTGTTCAAGGTTAGAAGGTTATCTTCCCAAACAGGTGAAAATCATTCAAAGCCAACCAGTTCAGGTAGTAAACCCCAGAGGTCTGGTGTCGTTCTGATGACTGATAGCTACCAGTTTCACTCATAAAGATTCATTACACCAGAAACATTTGGCTTCAAGACACAACAGCATGCAAAGTTCACATTATTATGCAAACAAAATTGCTTGAAAATTCCCAAATGTATATAACGTGCATAGTCAGAGTTTCACTGTGTGCTCCAACATCTTAGATGCAGCAAGTGGATGCAAATGCCAAAACTCTCCAAGACAGACAGCATATTTATAACAAACTTGCTATCACCTAGTTCCACAACCCAGGTCTGCTGCACAACCAAACATGCCCTGCCAGTCAACCTCACGTGATCACTAACAATACAGCAATACATTGCATAGCAGCAGATTCACAAAGTACAAAATTAATGGTTATACTCACAATGCAATTATTCTATGAGCAGAACAGAATATGTTCTTAAGGAGACGTCCAGATTAATAAATAAGCCTTTCAAGGGAGGAGATCAACAGACCACAATAGATGGACTTATTTTGTTCTTCCAGCCTCTCCTGTAGTTTCAGGGAAATGAGGGGATGGTGCTGCTGTCCAGTGTTCAGCACACCTCCTTTGTGAAGACATGGAATAAGCTAGACTCGCCAAAATCCCTCTGTGACGCCAATGCAGAGGCTGGCAGAAGGGCAATAGGAGGATGGTGCGGGGTGGGGTGGGGGGGGGAGAGCTTAACATGCACCGTACTTTATTTACTCTCCTGCAGTAGTCACACCTCCCAAATCCTCCGGTCCTTTGACGTGCTTAGTGCTAAGTCATAATTTCTGGGATTAAACATCCCCTTTGGTCTTTTTTTAGAGCTCTGAAAGATTGATTAATTCTAAAACTCTGGTGGACTTTGAGTGCGACAATGCGGCGTGGCAATCACTTTAGGAGAATCATCAGACCTAAAGTGATTCGGATCACTGTTGGAGAAATAGCACACACAAAACAGAGGCTTTACTGTACCTTCTTCACTGAGGATCAGAACTCCTTTTTTCCTGCTGTCTGAGTTCAGGATTTTGGTCTCCTCCGTGTCCTTGCGTCCCTTTAGGCTGTTGTGGTCGAAGGCTGTTGAGTGTCACCGATGATGTGTCTGTAAGTGTGTGTTACACAGAGACAGATACAGCCCCACTCTCGCTCGCCTTCTCTCTCCCTCTCTCTCCCTCCCCTTCTTGAAATAAACAGAAAGCACGTGGCATCACCAATGATGCAGCACACTGTAGATCAGAGAGCAGAGGGGAGAGGAGGAGAGGGGGACAGAGGAGAGGAGCAGAGGGAGAAAGAAGGGGTGAGGAGAAGAGAGCAGGAGAGGGGAGAGGGGCAAATATTAGATGTAAATAGAATGGACATTTTGAAAAATGTGGATATTCTTTCTCTGTAGAGGACTGTCAGGTTGTTTGAGAGACTACAGACATGCCTCTACAAGGGCTTGTGCCAAACGCAATCATAGCTTTAGAAAGCATCATTACAGCAAGAACATACACCCAAAATAGGAGATAATCCTTTCATATCTCATTTCATTATAGTTCATTATAGTTATAGGCACCAGTTTGACTTATATTGAATTATATGTGTATGTGTATGTGTACATGTAGTCTTTTCATACGTGATATAAGCTTCACATGGTGCCAATGTGCGACAATCTGTCTCATTTCTATCTCCATTTTTGGCAAGCGGCTGGTTTCAGAGCTTTATCCAGTGTATCTTTGTATCCCTGTGATGTTCCCAGTATGTGTCTGGCTGCGTCTTTTCCATCTTTATTCTGGGGAACAAATGACCTAGTTAGCAAAGCATACCGACTGCCTGAAGCCCCAGCTTCAAAAAGGGGAGAATGATAGCAAGATTTTTAATAAATGCATAGTGTTTGATTATCTTTCAATGACTAGTATTAGCTGCTACCGTATTATTAATGATTTGAACGCTCTCACTCTCTCTCTCCACATGGTAACATGATAAGATGCAGCAAATCTGAGAGCAGACTGCTGCAAAATATCAGATCGGTTTTAACCAGTGTGACTTGGATTGATGGATTTTTCATGTTCAACATAATTTCAGCGAAAAGCAGATTTCATTTTGCTGCTGAAAGCCAGGCAGAACCAAAGCTAGATGTCATCGTGTTTGACAATGCAAAGACAATCGCACAGTCATTCATAACAGAAATGTGTAACAACCAACTGATTAGCAACATGATGGATAAGATCTCTTGTGTGGTCGGGACAT
>JAOPUA010000169.1:15052693-15069887 GCA_027122455.1 Trisopterus luscus | reverse complement strand
GGGGATATATATATCTCAAAGTAGTATGGTTCAATAAGGGTATGCTAGCCTTATAAGCTGAATGATGATATCCACATGCATGATCTTCTCAAAGGTGGCACAAACATCGATCAAATACCCTGTCCCCCGTTGTGAAATATCCCTGTAATGCTAACTTTAATTAACAAAGATTAAGCTGTTACCTAGTACATTGTAACCGAGGTATTCTTTTCTTTGCGTGAGTTTTAACTAGTACTGGAGAAAAAATAATATTTTTTTCTGGGGATTGAATCGGACGAAAAAAGGACACTGGGGCTACTGCTTATCGTGACGCCGTCTTGAAATTGGTCCGCATTGTTATTATTATTTTTAATTAAAAGAAAAAACTCAATGACTTCAAGGTAAAGTATAAATAGGCTTCTATTAATCAACCGAACCGAAAGATATCGGTACCTGAGTCTTCATACCAGCAGGGGGCATGAGAGGTATGACTTGTAAGATGCGTGAATTGTAGATTACAGATTCTACTTAAACCTGCATCGTTCGAAGACAATGTGATCTTGGTTTGGCCTAACTCTATGATAACTGAGGAGATTGTATGCTCTCGGTCCTTCACAACTGAGAAATCCATATCTACTTTTTAAATGGGCCGATTTAAAATGTAATTTAAGACAGGCTTTGCATATAGCCAAACGTGCCTTCTGTCAAGAAGATACAAGAGAAGATTCAAGTGTAGGCCTACTTGATGGAAACGCGGTGTATAGGAGTGACCTCGTTTTGTTTTGGCCCGTGAGTTGGGCGTTTCGAGCCCGCTGGGTTGTGCCTTCCGCCAACCAATGAGAGAATGGAATGGGCGTGGCCGGGTGACGAAAACACTAACCTGCTTGAAAAACGACGTCTGCGCGAAGTCTCAGTCATTCTTGCCAGAAGCTTCTTTGGATTGTTCTCACAAAAACCTGTCTGCTTATAGAGATAAACATCGCAAGTTCAAATAAAGTAATTAATTCGCGGTGTTCTACCTTATTCTGTCAAGAGATCTGCAGCTCGTTACGCAAATAAAAACGTTAGACGATCGCCTCCATAAATAGTAGCCCATTCATTTTATCCATTCAGGGAGTCAGACAATTTCGTTGAAAATGAAGACAAAATTCATTAACGGGGTTTCTTCCTCTCCTTCAATGTCCCTGGGACTTCTGGTCACCGAGAGTGCCTTGCATGTTCAACCAGAATCCGAAGAAAACTGTAAAGAGGTTATCATCCGCCCAGACCAGCCTGATTCAGAGACCAAACGCAAGGCGTATCTCTGGTGCAAAGAATTTCTACACGGAACATGGAGGTCGGTATCTGAGGACGAGTTTGAAATCACCATCCTAAGGTAGGCCTACGCCCAGTTATTTACAATGTGCTGTTGTAGATGGTTTATTATATATTTGTTTCGGCAGTTTATTTATGTATTTATTTATTTATTTATTTATTTATTTATTTCCGCAATAGGCCTTCAAATAAGCGTATCTTTCCGTTACCCACCAGCCTGTAATTATTCCCTAAGAAGCTTTAGATAGGAATAGCCTATAGGCTTTTGCGGGTAAACAATCTAAACCAAGTTTGGCTGTTAACATTTTTACACGAAATTAATATGGTATACGGTCTTTCAAATGACGATTCATTTGTTTGGGAAATCTCCATTCTCATGAATCTTCCTTTTCATGTGTCCACCAGGGGTGGACTGAGCAACAAGCTCTTCCTCTGCGCGATCCCCGACCATCTGGACAGTGTTGGGGATGAACCGAGAAGCGTTCTGCTGCGCCTTTATGGGGCCATTTTGCAGGTGTGTTTCGAGAAAGGATAATGTCATCATGTGAACGTTAAACGTGTTAAATGGTCTAATTTCAATGTAGCCTGCCTCTCATACACTTTAACATGACAATGGTTAGTGTTTATTATGTTTGAAATGTTTTGAGTGTCTGTATTTGATCGACAGTTGGTTTTAAGGCAACATGGCTAGCTGGAAGGTATATTCCTTTCCAACAGATAGTAACATTAAATATCTGTCATTTGACTGTCATCCTTACTAAATCGAGATGTATAAATAACCTAAAATACTTCATCAGAAAGTACAATGATCTGAACTGGGGTAAAGATATTTATTTATATAAGTCCAAATAAACAAATACAATTGCATAATTCCTGTGTGATGTTGAAATTACATCACCAGAAGTTGTGTGTGTGTGTGTGTGTGTGTGTGTGTGTGTGTGTGTGTGCGCGCGCGTGTGTGCGTGCGTACCTGTGTATGTTTGTGTGCGTGCGTACCTGTGTATGTTTGTGTGCGTGCCCATGCAAGACAGTGCGGGTATGTCAGCATTATTTTGCGTGTGCCTGTATGTGGTGCTGTAGGTATGTATGCAAGTGTGACTGTGAGCGTACACACGTAAGTGTGCACGCATGTTGGCCATTGTTGTGTGCAGTGATGTACCCCTATGGCTGTACATGCATGTGTTCTTTGCCGTAGGCTTCCCAAAGGAGCGTGCCTTGAGCACTCTTGTTCCCAGGTGAACCCACCAATCCAACACGGTACAGTATGAGATTCATGAAATCTCAGCCTTTTATAACGGGGTAGCATAACATAATATCGAAAACATAACCTGAGCCATCCTTCTGGGAACATAAACACAGAATGGTGAAATACGGTGCGTGCTAATCGACCTCTCCAGTCTGTCTATTTTCTTGCCCTGAACCTGTGGCTAGAGAGCTCAGCTAAATGTTAAAAGAGAAAGAAAAAAATATGTCCCAGAAAGAACTTGCCACATGAAATGCTGAGAAAGCTGAAACGGTCGAAAAGGACGGAAATATTCCTCCTTTTTTATCTAGTGTGATAGTAATTATCTAGTAGTAAATATTTTATCCTTTAGCCATAAAGACATAATTTTCCTCTTTAAAGTGAATACCCTTATCATGCCCAATGCTGATACACCATTATTTATCTCAGGAGAGGACGTGGCCAGGAGGTTGAGTGTTCAGAGCTCCAACCCGATAGCCACATGAGGCCTGACTGATTATGATGAGCTCATGCTAACAAGACCTGCTTAAGAGTTAGCAAATCACAATTGACATATGTCTGCTAGCCACTACTGAGGGACTCAAGGAGGACTTTGTAACATTTCACCAAACCTGTGACAACCACTATTTCACAAATGTTAACAATTTTAGACTATCAATAGCAGCCCATTCTGTATCAGCTGATGGTCACTTGATATGTTGAGCTAGAGCGTTTGTTTATTCTATTGCTAAAGTCTGCATGCTGTGACGTAAGCGGTAGATAAACAACAAATAAAGTCCCTTTAAAGTCTAACACATAAAAAAATATATATACATGGGGTTTAGTAAACATGAACTGTTAACCTTGTATTTTAAGAACTTGCAATGTGGTTTGTTTGGTAGTTATGCAAACACCCAAGCTCCTGTTACGTCCTAAATTCTACCCTAATTGCTCTTGGACCTAAGAGCAGTTTGATTTTATTGCTAGGGGTCGGAGAACCATCCTACACCAAGGTAACGGCAGCCATCTCTCCTCATCTTAGACAGCCTCAGTGAACCCTGCGGATAAGATAAAACGATAAAGATCACCTTAGAGATGCTTGAACGAGGGATGTGTTCACAATGACACTCTGGAAAATGTGTTTAAATATGATAATAAACATTGGTTATCTTTTACGCGACAACCGTTCAAACAACAATGAGATGAACTTCAAAATGGAGGAACCCACTGCAATAAAGGGAACTGCAACCAACATTGCAACAAAGATGGCATTTGTAGGAAACACAAAAAAACACAACATGTATATATAAAACTATACATAGTTATGCATATATAGTTATATATATATATATATAGTTATATTAAATTGTCTAATTGCCAGTTCTTTGCAGAAATCACATCTGCTATATCTTTGTATACAAAGTAATAAGTAAGTAACAATAAGCTGTTTCTGAAATGTATCCCTCTGTCTGGCTGTATATTTCTATCTCATTGCCTCTCTTGCACCTTCGCTCCCTCTTTCTAACTGTTGCACTGCACAGTTAGCAAGGTGGTCCTCGACCAAAAATGTATTTTGCCCTGATATGTTTGGTAATCTCATTCAGTTGCGTTATACAGCAGGAATTGTTAGTAGTTTTAAAAATTTAATATAATAGATCACTTTATTTATCGATAGCTTTTCCCCTTTTACTTTGTTCATAGATGTCCTGTAATAAAGGTGATTCCCAACGGTCAAACAAAGAAAGCCTCCAAGTAAGTAACTCATGGTAAAACTGTGAATAATGGTTTTCAAATCATGTTTCAAGGCCCCTACAGTCTCAACGTGTTCTTTTTTCTTCCTGCCTTCCTCTTCCTCTTCTTTCCTATAGAGCTAAAGCCCATATGGGTCAGATTACCAAGGCCGGCTTTGGTTTCCTGGCCTTGTTGTGTGAACTCAAGTGGCAGCTGTAATTTTAGAGAACTTCCAGGAATTACTGAACTTCAGATCAGCCTTTTTTTCTCTCCAGTTTTGATTGCATCTCTAGAACTTGGATTGGTCATTTCTTAAAAAAAAAATGAAAAATCTACTTGTTATGTCGCTATAATTATACAGCACACAGTTGAACAGTTGAACAGTTGAAGCGCAAAGTGTTTTTTAATCAGGCTTTGCATGCACAGCCTGTCATTTTGAATACCTCCAGAAAGCTTTTGTTCATCCACTTTTTTTCTCCAAATCATGTGATCCTTGACCCGGGGTTACTGTGAGCGGTGACTTGCGCTGCCACATCATGTGAGCGATGAGCTCATCAGACAGCCATTGTTTGCTGTTTGCATTATTCCCTTTCACAATCAAGCGTCACAGTATTCTTGCTCTGTAGAACTTAGAGGAAACAAGCATCATTACTAATACCTGGATGCAAGGGGTGAGTCAAAGCAAGCAAAGCAGTTCAGGTTTCTTAAGTTCACTGTAGGTAGCAGTTTCAGTGTAGGGGGGGAATTCTTAAGATTGGCTAAGCGAGGTTGCATACATCAATAATAGAGGTTGCAAACAGAAAGAGGCTGGGTTTATTATATACAATAACCTTTGTATAAAGGGCTGAAATTCAAACATATTATTTGGCAATTATGATAAAATATGCAACACATGATGCATTCTTATATGTTTATAAATATATATAGTGTATGTTCATATATATATGTCTGGTACACAAGATGACTTCTAAATGTCCAATTTAGGTTAATCCTAGACCATGTTTCAATGTGACAGCCACTGTCTGCTACTGCTTAGTTCATTTTAACTTTAACTTTCGTCCTGCAGAAGGGTTTACACATCTGTTCAACTCCACAGTGGAACAAAGGTGTCTCTGAAGTATGTTTCTAGGGGTAACTGGGAGCGGATTTACAATAAGCAATCAGCAAATTTTAACATTTGCGTAACACTATGGATATAGAAACATGGCAGTCTTTGTCTTGTTCAAGTTGTCTAAAAGACAAGCTCAACTTCTCCAGTGGTAGGAAACGAGAGTGGTGGTGGTGGTGGTGACAACTTGTTTTCTTCTAACGGCGTGCGGAGAGCTAGCAGGCTGCTAAGCCATTGTTTCCCTCCCTGAGCTAGCTTTCTGGAGCACTGCCAGCATGCAGCGCATTCCCTGGCTCGCAGCCAAGAAAACAGTACGCAGAGACCTTAAACTGGGTTTCTCATATACTTGTATCCCTGCAAGGCAAACATCTTTCCCACTTCAGGGGAAGGTATGAACTAATAACACCTGCCTTAGTCTGAATGACTTAGCCATAGTTTCTTGGTGAGAAAAAAGCATGCATGATAAAGGGAGGGCGAGGGAAACATCTTCAATGTGCAACGTTAAAAGGTTGTGACGGACACATCCAACATCATTTTCATATCGTTTTGCCACTTTTAGGGCTTACAACAGTTCCCTAGACAACCGGCCCTTTGATGGACTTAAACTCATTGTGTGTGTGTGTGTGTGTGTGTGTGTATGTGTGTGTGTGTGTGTGTGTGTGTGTGTTTGTGTTGTTTTTTTTCAGGGGGCAGAGGCCATGGTGCTGGAGAGTGTCATGTTTGCCATCTTGGCGGAGAGACAGTTGGGTCCCAAACTCTATGGAATTTTCCCCACAGGTCGCCTGGAGCAGTATGTCCCAGTAGGTTTACAGTTGACATTACATACACCGTTCGTCTGCCTGCATGTACTTGCTGCATGTCTAGATATTCTTCTGCCAACCCCCACTCCCACCCACACACAATGTCCAATGATAAGGTTGGGGTTATTAAGTTGAATGTAGGACCCTATGATGTTATCATCAGCCGGTTAGAGATCCTGCTGATGATTGGTTGATCATGGTTTAACAGACTAGGCTTGTTTCTGTGTGTGTTGCCTGTTTCTCTACTGATCAACAATGTGATCAGTGATTGGTGTTTAGTGGAAATTAATTAAACCACAAAACATCTACTCCTCAGTGGCTGAATGTCCCAAATTCCTTTTCTATATATTGCTTTCAGACCCAGAATGTCAATCATAGCATAGTTTTTCTCCAATATCAAATGATTGTCACCCATAGCATATAAATGTCAACTATAGCATATGAATGTCAGTAATAACATATGAATGTCACTCATAGCATATGAATGTCATCCATATGAATGTCAGGAACAGCGTATGAATGTCAGCAATAGCATACGATGATGTATCAACTGTTAACCTTGAGGAGTATCTCTCTGATTTGAACTGATTTAGGTGTGTTGACAAATCATTCATAACCTGTCCAGCTACAGGAAATATTTTAGATTTACAAATCAGGCCGTCTCTGAGTTATTAGCAAAGCAAAAAGCATGTCCAAGGATGTTTGGTATATTTTTTCACAATTCATCCTTCAAAAATCTCTCCATGAACAACAGAGTCGTAAACTTGAGACTTGCGAGCTGGGAGATCCTACCATCTCAGCTGAGGTGGCCCAGAAGATGGCCGCGTTCCATGCCATGCGAATGCCCTTCAACAAGGAGCCTAAGTGGCTTTTTGGGACGATGGAAAAGTAAGCTGTTACACTTACTCCTCAGCTGTTCTTTAGGACTTCGTTTTTAGCTTTTATTATCTTGTTGTACTTTGAGCAAAAAAAGAAGGTTGTGTCAACGTGTCACTGATTGAAACTTGATGAACCACCAGGTACCTGAACCAGATCATGAGGATGGCCGTCACCAGGGAATCACACCTGTGCCTCTTCAACCGCCTGGCCAGCTACAACTTGCCTCAGGAGATGGATGTGCTCAAGTATGATTACACACACACACACACACACACACATACTCCCTTTCTCTACTTAATCGTTCCATGTGCATTCATAAATAAATACATTTTGATGATATGAAACTTGGTAATCACCAGTAATTCACCTATGAGGTTTTATGGTGAGGGTATGGGTTTTCTTGAAAAACACTATAATGTTGTAATCCTGACCTGTGGTTCCTGTGGTTTACCCCAATGTATATGACATTGCTATAAAATGACAAATAGTACATGGTATCTTAGAAAGTTTGTGATAATGGGGTGTAATGGTGTTCGCTTCACCTTCACTGTGTGCTCTGTGTGTTCACTAATTTCACGGATGGGATAAATGCAGAGACCAAATTCCTTGTATGTGAGAGCATATGTGGCCAATAAGCTGTTTCACTGATTTCCCTGATTCACATAATATATATATATAGACTCTGTTAAGACCTCATTAACACATTACCTTACCACAACTTACGTCATCATATTCATGGCAGTTGTTAAAAGATGCGGTGGAGGTTCTAAGAATGAGTAAGCCATGCCAGCTTAACAATTGACCAGAAACAAGTCATTTAACAAGATAAGGGTAATGGGAAAAAACATTTTGTTCATGCTGCCTCTCCTTGGTCTTCTACCGTCCTGAATAATTAGATGGTGACTGTTGTTTCTGCTTTGGGCGTACATTAGCTTGTTTTGGTATGTTCAAGGTTAGGTAAAGGTTAAGGTAATGAAGTATTCACTATTACATTGGAATGAGTGTCAAAAGTTGTTCATCTTCGGCAGTAAAGCTTTCAATTTGTATTGCGTTTACAAAAACCTTGGTGTTGTACTTTCGGAAAACACTGACCTAGCCGGGAGCTACACTGAGCATGAAAGTGTCACCTGTTGACCAGGCCCTTTGACCTTTTCTACCTATTTGTTTGTGTTTGTTTGTGCACAGGTCACTACTTGAATCCACCAACTCCCCTGTAGTGTTCTGCCACAACGACTGCCAAGAAGGTAGGAGATCCACCATTGTCAACCAGCTGAGGGGAAACCAAGCATTCCAATCAGTTTTATATATATATATGAATATATATCAAATCATTTGTGCCATTTTAACTATACAAATATTTTAAAATGAAGTGCTCATCATCATTGTCAACAACTGAAACCAGAACAGTCAAATAATAACTTTTCAAATATTAAAAACGAAACTAATTATTTTCAAAACTGAAGAAATATTATTTTTTTCTTTATTCTTTTATGACGACGTAGTTAAGGTGCCAGGCGTGTGTTGCTTGTAAAGTGCTGTGGGAAACCCTGATATATATATATATATATACTTAGTATATCGTACCGAGGATGTTGTACCACTGCATTTCAGTAAATGCAATTTTACAGTAGGAGTGACTGATGACATACTGTAATACCCTTTTGTAACCGGCATTTCCTGTTATTTCATGATCTTGTGTAATGTTTAACGTGTAAACCTCTTGTGCTTTCAGGTAACATTCTACTGCTGAATACATCACTGGACCAGAAGTTGATGCTCATTGACTTTGAATACAGCAGCTACAATTACAGGTAGCGCTTCTACCATTACTACCATTACTACTAGTACTAGTACTACTGCTACCAGGGTTTCCCGCAGAAAATGTGTTAGTTAAGGTGGTGGGATTTGCCCTCAAACTGGGGGGCGAGGGGGGGGGTAGAAACAACTTTGTCAAAATAACAACTGAAACAACAGGCAAAGAATTTGCCTGTTGCCTGTTTGCAATTTTAAGTTTTCAAATATTAAAAAATAGAGATTATTATTATTATTATTATTATTATTATTATTAATGTGTTTACAACGTAGATAAGGCGCCAGGCTTGTGTTGCTTAGGTGGCCGCCTCAGCTGTAAAGTACTGTGGGAAACCCTGGCTACTATTACTTCTGCTACTCCTACTACTATTACTACTACCACTACTACTACTGTTACTAGGCTACTATAGTCCTCATTGGCAGCTTAATATGCATTACAGATATTAAAATCTTAGATGAAAAAATAAGTAATATTATTGTAATATTATAAATAGTCCCTAAAAACAAACCAATGAAAGGAAACAGAGCTCTGGAATCGTCATCTCCAGGGGCCTCACAGACCCGTATTGAAACATACAAATGTGGTGATGCGTCAGCCTTCACCTCAAGTATCTTCTACCCTTTATTGTTATACTTTGTACAGTTCTCATATAAAGTATAATCTTTGACCCTCCAGAGACCAAACTGTACTGTATTGTTAGCCATCTACCCTTTAACAACACCAAAGTGTCCCAAATCTGTCCTTGGCTGAGTAAAACAAAGGAAATGCCCATTTTCCCTGAACAGGGTTTCCTTGTCAAGTCAGAATGTTGTGACTACACAGGCCAGCATTATCTGAGGGTGTGTGTGTGTGTGTGTGTTGCCTCCCTGTATGTGTGTTTCATGGCCTGGTGTCTTTTTCTGTTGCCTTTTAGTTCAGTTTTCATTGGGGTCAGGCCACAGCCTTAGGGGGCACATTTCCCATAAGCTCTATTTCTAATTTGTTTCTGAAAATTGCTACAAAATACAATTACAACAATACTAGATAATAGGGAGAGAGAGAGAGAAAGAGAGAGAGAGAAGAGAGTGAGCGTTACCTAGATACAGAGCCACAACAAGAGATAGTGAGAAGAGGATAACCATGGGGCCAGCAGAAGGCCCTGTTTCCCATAGGCATACATAATTCACAGCCCCTTCCCTGTGTTGAAACATTCATGGGGGGCTGTTATGTAACTGGTATCTGGCTGAGCAGATTGGAAATGGAAAATTAGGGGGAGTATGCAGACCTATCCCTGTCAATCTGTCAACTAGTCAGAGCTAAAGAAAAAATGATCTATACAAGTTCTTCTTAAGTTTCTTTACCCAGCTAAAGAAGTATTGTGTTTAACTCCTGCGTGTTCATGCCCATTCATGTTGGTAGTCTATTTGCGAGTGGGGTATGCATCTGTTCTTCCCTGTTTTGGGAAAATATAGCTCACGTTGTCCTTGGCTTTCCGACTGTCCCTTCCCCCCACACACACACACACCTTCCCAACCGGCCACACCTATTCTTGAATACAGGCCCCTGCCTATGTTTTAATATATTATATATATATATTTTTTTTACCAGTTTTCCTATGTAATGCAGATAAGGGTAACACTAATGTCCACTGTGTGTTAAATGCCTTTGATATTTTTCAACCCTTGCCCTCTCTTGTGCATTGCAGGGGATTTGACATTGGAAACCATTTCTGCGAGTGGATGTATGACTACAACTGCGACACATTTCCCTTCTTCAAAGTGAATGCTGAGAATTATCCTTCTAAAGCTCAACAGGTAGGAATAGGAGATAAAACACAGCCATCGCAAACCATCACTAAAAAGCATCAAAACAACATTGACATCTTCAGTTTACTTAGTTTAGACCTAGTCTCACTCTTAGTTCACCAATTCTCTGACCTGGAGAACCAATCTCTGTAAATTAAAGTGACTATAGATTCTGATGTTCAAAAAGCAACCAGAAAGCATTATTCCTAATACTATTTACTATCCACCCTCATACACATGCACCTGCACAGGCACAAACAAACAAACACACAGTGTCTGGTATGCCCATGGGATGAACTCTGTTTACGCCGTCTACAGCTGCATTTCATTGAGAGTTACATGAGGGAGGCCGACGGCGGGTTCAGCGGCCTGGACGACGTGGCTCGGGAGAAGCTGATGGAGGAGCTCTACGTGGAGGTCAACAGGTGAGGAGAGGTCACGGGGCGGGTCCTCAACCCAATCCTGTGTTAAGGTCAAAGGGCGTTTGTGTGAGTGCAGTGGTGTGGCGTGGCTATATGCTGTGATCTATCATCATGTAAAATTACCCACGTTCCTCAAAAATGTAAATGTGTTTGAGACTGAAATATGTTTGTTCCCCAACGATAAGTGGCTGGCGTGGGTAGGGCAAAGTTCCACCGCGTTTGACAGGTTTTAGAATAATGACCGCTGGAACGTTCCGATATCAAAGCTGAAAGTGAAATTCATAGCAGCGTAGAGATGCTGTGGTGCTGCATTAGAATGACACGTATCAATAGCAGTTTATGTCGTTTGAAGGTGTATATTTGTTTAAGTTTGATAGATATTGGACATTCAACAGATATTCACGCTCCGAATTACAGAGTGTCTAGCAATGTATATCTGTCGAAGAGACAGGGCTTCCAAGCGGAGCTGTGGTACAGCAGCACTCCTCTACGTAGAGCAGTGGTTCCCAACCGGTTTGGCCTTGGGAACGACATTTTCCCAAGGTCACTAAGTCACAACCAACTTTCCATGTCATCATGACCTTGCACAAATATTTTTCCTTCCTGCGTTTAAAGCACATAACTCTAGCAGCAAAAAAAACACGTCATTTTTATTCATTTGGTTTTACCACACACTTCAGAACAAGTCTGCGACCAACTTTTGCGTCGCTACCAACTTTTGGGTCATGGCGGACCAGTGAGAAACAGTGCTATAGAGAATGACAACAGACTAGCTATAATGAAATTAACCCCGATCAGTCTCACGTTTTTTGAATGTTCCACATGGATATTAAATGAAAATCACTGTTGAAGTGTATCCGACCAGTAAAAAGCAGGTCAAAACATGGCAGGATAGTGGAGCTCAAATGGACTGTTTAAAATGCAGGTTAAACTGTATATAATAATAAACATACATATATAATAACTGACTTTCCATACTTGTACATTGGTGGAATCTCGACTTTAAATTCCATATTGGCGCATCTGAGCTTTCAGGTTTTCAAAGCTCGTTTTGCTTCTAGCCACTGGGGGACCATAGGCAGGCTAGGGGAACTCATATTAATGTTAGAAACCTCATAAAGTGAAATGTTCATGCCATGGGACCTTTAATACCAGCAAGACTTGTCTTGGTAGATATTAAATTGAATATTAGACACACGCATTGTAGGCTTACTAAGCATCTATGTTTTTGTTTTTTGTTTATTTACAAAAAATGCCAGATACCCCGGTGAAAAGCCTATGATACTGTTGTTGCGTTTGGGAGTTTCATTGTACCATGAGACTGTTTAGAGAGCTTATGTGTGTTTGTATCCTAGGTTCGCCTTGGCCTCCCACTTCTTCTGGGGGTTGTGGGCTTTCATCCAGTCCCGAATCTCCACCATTGAGTTTGGATACATGGTAAGTTACCATGGTTTTTGGTTGTTTCTATTTTTGTATTTGTTGTATTTCTCTGATTATCAAATATCCTGATGGTTAGGGTAAAAGAGTATGTAGCTTAAACGATTGCAATTGTCGTCGTGAAGAAGACTCACAAACTGTACATTTCAATGCATTGCAGGAGTATGCTTTGGCCAGATTTGACGCCTTCTTCGAGCAGAAGAAGATTTGGGGCATTTAACCAGAGGCGACTCACTAACTCCTCCGGCGACTCACTAACTCCTCCAGTGACGGTGCCGGAGGAGGCTGGTGCTGTCGCCTACCCCCTAGCTGGGGGACGAGGCAGCACAGCACAATCTCGCTTCCTGAAACTAAACTAAACGCAGTGCAGCAAATTCCGGTGGTCCGGTAAAAAAAAAAAACCCTGAAAATAACCATCTTATGCTAGCTTTCATGGTAGACCAGAGGAACGTGGTTGTCTTCTGCTATTGTTTAGGACACATGCTCACGTGCTTCAGACGCATGCTGGGCCATAGAGCTAGCATGTGTGGCAGCTCTCTGTTAAATGTACATTCCCAGTTGTAACTGTTAACATTGTATCAATGTGTAGCAATCTTATCATTACCATATGGAAATGATACCGTGGTAAAGAACCGAGCCATGAACCTTTTGCGGTAGAACCTTGCTTACTAAAGAAACAAGGAACTAACTTCATATATTATATATATATATATATACATCTAGATATTTTACAATGTGCCAGTTATCTGGTTGAGCCCTCTGTTATTGAAAGGCAGATTTTCACCCAACAAGGTTTAATTGTGACTTCATTAATACCTTGGATGAGTGCGTACACTACCAGCTGTGTAGTCCTACTGAATACGTCAGTATTTCTCTTGACTCTGACTCAGTTAGGCAGGTCAGGTCAGGGCAATTGAGGGGATACAGTTGAATGCTGGATTTTCCTGTCATGTGAATTAAGTTGATGGCTAGTTTTAATCGTTGCCATCTTCGGGCTGATTGTATTTGTGTCAAAACATGTTTCTGTACTAATGTGACTTACTTTAAACATCCTGTTTACACAATCGGCATCTTAACCCTGCTCTTGTGAATATTATGTTATCGTCATGGTTTCTCACATTTTGTAGCTCTTTCTCATTGGCATCATTTGGACCAACATGCAGTGGTGTGTTTAAGAGGTAGCTGAATATGCCATGATACAGCATAGTTTTGGATGTGATGCAGTGTTTTAAGGTCTGTGAAGTTGATGGAATCAAGCTTCAGCAGTTTTATTTGCTACGGTTATTAATGGAATCAAAACAAACTAGTTACCCATATGCTCTATGTTATAATTGCATTACAGAAATCTTATCAAACAAGGACAAAACTAATCATGCCCTTATATAATGGTTTCATTAGGGAAACAAAGAGCAAACTGCATAAAAAGGAATAACAACATTAACAATATCATGAGAAACAACAATACTATGAATATATAGCCTGGACAAATGTGGACAAATATATGGTAAAGGTTACCTTAAAACTTCCATGGTTCCATGGTCAATATTGTTTGAGCATGTGACTACTGCTAATCGAAACATCACAAACTGGAACGATACTCCCTGTTACTGTTGTATCGTCTACGCAAAGACATTAAACATGTCACTGTGTGTGTTTGTGTGGGTATGCTTGTTAAAATGCACATGTAGCGATGTCACTGAGATGACCTTCAAGTAACATAAAACTGTACGTTTAGATTTCTAATGTTCATTTTTTGCTGTGGTGGTTTGTCCCATGTTTAATAATTGTGTGTGTCTTTAAAATTGAATGTATGTGTACTGTCAGACCGTTTGGATGGTTTACATAGTCAGTACTTGAGGACGGGAAGGTGTTGAGGGGTAGGCCTAGAGGACTGCAGTGTTTACACATTACTGGTCCACCAACCCGTCCACTTTGAGCAGTGGCACTTAACACTCAGCACACGAGGCTATAGCATCGTAGCTTTGAGGCAACTGACGTATTCTTTAATTCTGATGTTACTCCTTTATCCATCATTTTCTTCAGATAATGTTTTTTTATTTTTTTGTCTGCATTCCTATTTCCTTAACAATGTCAAACACATTTCTATTCCATATCGATGTCAGTTTTCAAGTTTTGTAGATCCATATATATTGTTATGAAGAAAATGAAATGTACTTTCAATGGTATGCACCTTTCAGATCAGAATATTGCAAACCTTAATCATGGTTTTTTTTTTACTAAAACTGCCATTGCAATTGTGTATGATGTGGAGGACCACATTCAGAAAAGATGTCTTGGCATTCTATGGGAAATGTGATTTGATTTGTTACACAAGCGTAAAGCCTATTGTAACTTTCAAATCCATATAAACTGATTGAACCTAATATCCTAACTGGTAATGTTATTGATTGATATGAATGCAGCTTTAATGTATAAATATACTCTTTAAATATACACACTTACAGAGGGAAAATTATGCACTTTGCAAGAAGAGATGTGGAAAAATGGGCTGTTTTGCTTTGCCTAATAAATCATTACAAAAAACATTTGCCTTTTTTTTATCAATGCTCAAATTTCACAGATACTTGAACAGTGATCATGCATAAATGATAAGCATGTTCTGTACAACTTGTATTTTAAAACTAAATACCATAATCATCTCACTTTGCATTCAGTGTATATATTGAACATTAGTTTACCTGAACCTTTTTACCTTTTTTAAGTAGAGCAATTTCACTAGCTCTGCTTAAAAAAGAATAATTAAAATCTATTAATGCATATATTCTAGGCATATAAAAATATCCTTCCATTGAATGAATCAAGAAACCCGAAATGTAGTCAATGCTGTGAATATGATAATGATTATGTAATGTCAAAGTATACTTTTAAACAATGTGGACATAAAGTGTTGCACAACACTGTACGCAACAATAAATACAGTAATGGTAAAGAAAAACCGCCAATGTAATATAATGGTACAAAATGAAAAAAGAGCAACTCCGTGTCCTCTCAAGGATACAGAGATACTGTAGGTCCACATTCACTGGCCAAGCAATAGCATTGCATTTTTTGTATTGTTATAATTCTAAATCAATATTTGGTCAAGATACAGTATCAGTTATAACATAATTATCATTGATAAATATATATATATATATATATATAGCCTATCAATTATAAATTATATGAAATCACATAAATAAATGAATGAATATAATAAAAAAGCACCACATTGAGACTGTGTGTGTATCTTCTGCTGTTTGTATCAGATGTTTTGCGAGACATTTCCTCTTTTTGACTGCTAACATACCAGGAGGTCAGCAGAAGCTCCAGGGGAACCAATCAAGTAGGCTCTGCATTCCATGGGTGGGAGAGCTTCTTCTACACAGATTTTAAAGAGCAGAAAAGTTGAGAGGTCTGCTAAAAAGCAATTGAGAAAGACCATAGACTGAAGGGGATTATTCACAAGACAGGGGGTGTCATGAAAATATTGATTTGGACGTGTTGACTAAGGCCTAGGCCTTAAAGCTAGACCTTTTTTTTTTTAATTATTCAGACAATATGGAATTATCTATCTACTATCTATCTTAAAACACATAAAGATGGACAACCAAAAAAGAAAAAAACATCAACACAATAGAAATAGCAAGGGGATGTTGTCCTCTGTTTTTGCTTGAGCCACTTCCTCCCAAAGTGTCTGTTTACGTCCCTGTAGAACTATTTATGTATATTACGTATATATAAATACATATTTTTTCATTGTGATATAGGCATTGATTTAGGCCTAGTCTATGAGAAGTGATTTAGAATCAATCCTCCTCTAACTATTGTCACCCTCATGAACCTTTAAAAGCAGCAGTCCTATGTGGTCTAAAAAACAATTCTGTGCACTCAGCTTTTAGTGGACTCTGCAATTAACCTAAATGGTCTTGCCTGGGCTAGCCCACACTCTCAAGAGGGGCTTTGTCAAATAGATGACTCATCCAGGAGACAGCGAACTTGGAGAAGGTTATACAATCCCAGTCTAAGCGACTCCTTTCCAAATAGGAATCGTAAAGGCGTCTCTCTAAAAGTAGAGATTGTGCATTCATAGTTTCTTAGAATCATGTTTAGTGCTAGGACATGTAGTATATAGTTTGGAGTCAGTAGCTATATATAATCTTAAAACTTGCTCAACTGTTATATGTCCAGCTTATAAGGTTGAGTTTCCGATACATTACAGTGGGTTCTAAACTAAGTGTCCATTGAGTGGCAGTTTCCTGAGATGGCTGGATGCTGGAATGTGTGACAAAGAGTCCTTCGTAAAGAATGTAAGAGAAAAAGGTAGGAAGGTATTTCACCTCCCACCAGATTGATTGTTCATTGAATAATGTGGAAAATAGACACAGAAAACAATACAATAGACTATATGATCACAAAATGGTAATCACATAATGCATTCGCAAGATAGATTCACTTAATCCTTTATGCTGCAGTCCTTGCTTTGGCACCGCCGTGTACTGCTGTGGCAGCCCTTTCTTGTTAGAATGTCAGTCAATTTTGATTACTGCCGAGTGCCGACTTGCCAAGAACTGTGTGTGTGCGTGTACGTGAGAGAGAGAGAGTGTGCATGTGTGAGCCAGTGTGTGTGTGATGATGTGTGTGTGTGTGTGTGTGTGTGTGTGTGTGTGTGTGTGTGTGTGTGTGTGTGTGTGTGTGTGTGTGT
>JAOPUA010000169.1:15031797-15043750 GCA_027122455.1 Trisopterus luscus | reverse complement strand
ACACACACACACACACACACACACACACACACACACACACACACACACACACACACACACACACACACACACAAACTTGTTTTAACAATATAAGCAATATAATAATGACAAAGGTTATAAGATGCAAGAAACACACTAAACTATTGTGTTGTAACAATTGCAAAAAAGTTTGAAATGGTTTATGTGATGAGTAGTTCCTTCACTCTTTCCTTTCACAAAATAATGTACACACTACACAGTCTTGTACCTTGTACATTTTATGACTACCTTGACGAAAGCTTGGTTCCAGTCTTCTTCTTCTTCTTCTCTTTATGTAACGATTTTACAAAAAGTCAATGGAGAAAATAAATGGGAAATTGACTTCCGGACCCAGAGCTGTTCAAAAAGGGGGCGGTCACTGTTGCACTCTATTGCGTGGACTGAATACCAATGTAATTGCTGGGCTTATAAGAAACGAAGGGTTTTGTGAAGAAAGCTCTTGGTGTGTATTTGTTTGCACAAGCCACAACACGTTAACTTATGGAGATATAATGGGGCCACATGTCCTCAAAGCAAAAATGCAAGTTAAATTAGATGAAATTTTGGTGGAACTTGGTTGTTAAAATATCACCTTTATCCAGGTATCACATTCACCATCCGGGTATCACAGGAAGAGCAATGGATTGCCGATCCACTATTGCACTATTTCAACCATTTATGTGCCTGGTAGTGGTGGGATTGTGCGGAGGTGGAAGCCACAAGAGAAGATGAACCTAGCACTTAGTTAATTTATACTTAGTCGATCAACAAAAGCTGATATATATATATTTGACTGTACTGCTGAACTTACCTTAATACCAACATTGTGCAGAGAAAATAGGTTAAACAGTGCACAGAAATATTTCCTGTCATGTTCATTTACAAAGCCTAACCACAGAGCTTGGAGCAGGCGTGGCCTCCAAGCAACTGTTACCATCGGTAATGATGATGTCTGCAATCCACTGCTCTACCTGTGACACCCGGATCGTGGATGTTAAGACTCAGTTTAAACCAAACAGAACAATTGAAGCATCAAATTGCAATGTGGAAAAATTCAAGCATTGTTTTTGCAATGGTTTTTATTCAATTCACGTAATTCAACATGCCATTTTGGATTGAGGACATTTGACACTGTTATACTTCCATATTCACTACTGATTGCAATGGGCTTGAGTTTAACCAAAGACCTTTGAGATTTGACCAAGAAATTCAGAGTTTGTTGGTGGTTTGTTTTTCTGCAACTTCCAAAAGGTTTTAATTATATGTTCCAATGCTTCTTCAGCCCCAGGTTATTCCTCGTCGTGTTTGTTTCCGTACCTTTGGCCAACGCAAGCCCAGAGCTGGGCGTTGGTTGAGACCAATTTTCAGCTCTCAATTGACATGCAAGCATAAAAGCAAAATTTCCACATCACCTAATCATGTAAAAAAGCCTTTTGAGGCCTTCATTATTAACATTTGTTTAATATCTGTGTGTATAGGGTTAGGCATACACGGCGTGTATTTTGTGCCGTTGGGTCGTGAGCAGACACCTGCCAGGATTTATTCAGCTGTACTTGTGTTTCAGGCTCCATGGCCGCATGTATCTGGCTGTAAAGATGATATAGTTCAAGACCTATGATGATTCAAGACAGAATGTTGGTCCTTAAGCTACGTGTGTGTCTTTTATTCTTGGTTCATGTGCAGGAAGCCGGTCTAGAATGGACTCTTTGTTGAGTGCAGCTCAGATCCGTGAGAAGTTCATTGACTTCTTCCGTCGCCATGAGCACCAGTATGTCCACTCGTCGGCCGTGGTCCCCATGGATGACCCCACTCTGCTGTTCGCCAACGCTGGCATGAACCAGGTATCATGAAATGCTCTGTTGACAGTTAAGCAAGGGTGTTCTTATTTTTCTCACTCTTCAAGGGGGGCGGTTCCTTTGAAATTCTTTCGATAGTCTCTTGAACAATGTAAGAAGTAACATTGTTTTCAGAGAATTCTTAAGTCCGCTCATTGACTGTTTCCATAAATAAAACACTTATGTTATATGAAATATAGTTTTATTTTATCCTACATTTTTGCTAGCATTACATTGTCACATTCTGCCAAGCCGGTACGGTCGTGGCTTGGCACACCCTGCAATTTCATGGTTTTGCCTGTGTAAAACCAAGGGTATAATCCGCCTTTGTCAAGGAGCCGGTTTTCTGGGTTCATTGGCATAGGCGGGGCTACTCATGGAGTGTAGACCTTTTTAGAATAATTTGCATACTCTGAATGTTTTTATTTTATTTTTATTCAAGCCTCTTTATGCATGAATGAGTAGACGACATTTCAGTGTAGGCTACTATTGACAAGTGTTCAAAACGGAAACATATTCTTTTTTTTTTTTTGCTGACCACATGTTTTTGATCCCAAAGAAAGCATTGTAAGGAAAAATCCTCTGCTGCTTTCTCGTTTCTTTCTTTGTTAAATGCGAATGAATCAAATTCTCTCCTATGATGGTCAGCAGCTTGCGGATTTCAACATTTTTCCAGTTTAAAGTACTCATGTTGATATTGTCTGTTGTCTTGACGACCAGTTAACACGCTCCCTCTCAGCTGTTTCGTCTTCTTCTTTAAAAAATATAGTTTTTTTCTCTACCCAAGTCCCGCCGCTGGAACTGTTTATTCGCAGTTACATGGAATGAAACCCTCAATATGTGTATGGTCGGCGAGGGTAAATTGGGGTGCAAAATCAAGCCGGTATATTACCTCGGTCACTGTAAACGCCCGGACCATGCTGGGAAAAAGCCGGCATAAGACGGGCATATTTAGTTATATTTAGCAGTTTAAAAAACAGAACCTTACGGAGAACTGAAGTCTAGAGGCACAAAACCACTAACCCTATTTTCTGCCCATGCCTCCTTAGTTCAAGCCCATCTTCCTCAACACCATCGACCCTTCCCACCCCATGGCCAGGCTCCGGCGTGCTGCCAACACGCAGAAGTGCATCCGCGCAGGAGGAAAACACAACGACCTGGACGATGTGGGCAAGGACGTCTACCATCACACCTTCTTCGAGATGCTTGGTTCGTGGTCCTTTGGCGACTACTTTAAGGTAATGTGTAAAATGCATTATTTGGATTTTGTCACTGGTGCTGTTTTTCTGCACCTTCAGCATGAGAGGAGGTTCAAGAAGGTCCTTTATACCATTTCATTAGACTGGCTGCTTGGCTTGATCCTGTGCAGGAGTGCAAAGTCACAGACAACTTTATTATTGTGCTGTGTATAGGTGCAATTGTCATACATTCCTGCTATTTGATTGTGTCTGCTCATCTCTCCTCCCTGTTTCTTGCCTTAGAATCTGGCCTGTAAAATGGCCCTGGAGCTTTTGACCAAGGAGTTGGGCATTCCCATCGAACGCCTGTATGTCACCTACTTTGGAGGCTGTGAGGTGGCAGGCCTGGAGCCCGACCTGGAGTGCAAACAGATCTGGATCGACCTGGGGTAAGCCCAGTGAGATGGAATACCAAAAAAAAGTAGCACCTTTTTATGAATCACATTATTGCAACCATTATTCTATTGGGTATTAAAGGAACAATTCACCCATTTGCATTAAGCTTTGTATCGTTAGAAACCATATTTTTGAATGGTTGTGCATCATTCCCTCATTTCCCCTGAGACGGGAGAGATCCGTATCCGTAACACTTCCTGCTTTAAATTAATCAAAATTAGGATTTTTGTCATTTAAAGCAGGAGGTGTGGGGGGGGGGGCTCTAGAACTACAAGCACTAGTTCCAGTGGGTGGGACCTAGGGGTGTATGGTATAAACGGTACAGAGAGTACACCGGTGTGAATTTGCGCTACAGTATGGATTTTGACGTGACCGGTAGATCACACGAGTGCTAGAAATAATGTAGTACCAGAGACGCAGTCTCTAATATCATGCAGCACACACAGCTCTTGGCAGTGTTGATATTCTAAAACACTCTGGGAGCTCTGTATCTAAATGATATGATAACCCTCTAACCCTATATAGAAATCTAAAATATAATATTACAGCCAAAAGCTGTGTGGGCCTCCGGTCCAGATGATATTATGAATAAACGAATGCGTCTGGTTCTCCGACGTCTCTGGTCCTTCCACATCAATCTGAAGTCACGGTTCAATCTGGGCTTCAAAGCCAACGTTTCTTCCATCAATTCCTTCTCCACCATGGCCGAGACTCAATACACAGGTCTTATTTTGCAAACCGTTACCTGCAAATTACATACCGCACATGACCAGACCCGCAATAAATTGATATCGACACCCGACCCGCACTCGAAGGAATATTAGCCACATTAGATGGAACGCCGGGGAATTACGCTACCGTGGTGCTTTAGATTGCTGTGCAAAAAAAGCACGTCATCCACTGAGGACGGTTTTAGTTGACTCCTCTGCTCTTCAATAACATATCCAGCTCCGGAGAATTCTCACTCGCAATCATCCGACACAGTACATTATTTTTCATCTGTTTCATCCAATTTGTGCGGGTACCCACGGTAGCCACGCCCGTGCAGGACCCGTGCAGGAGGAGATGACCCCCACTTCGAGTCTTTACTTGTTGTTGAAGGGCCAGAGACGTGATATTTTATAGATAACTATATATATTATATTATTTAGTTATAGAGCTCCGGGAGTCCGCAAACGGCAACAATCACTTCTCCTCCTGCTTCAGTTCACTCTGGACTGTAGGGAGTGAACTGATTGGCTGTCATGTTACGTCCCTCAGGGAGTGAATGCTGATTGGCATTGTGGGAGTTGTGGTCTTCAATCCACAAGAGCCAAAAAGTCGATGTCTTTTCTCGGTCAAGAAAGCACCAAATAAGAAGTTTATGTTACTATTCGACTACATATATGAACCAACTTTCAATACAGATTCATGTCTCTACCGGTGAAACCCCCCTTTAATATTATCCCTGGCATACTTAAACATTGTGAAGCCATACTTATCTACTATGGCTCATTTGGACATATTTCGCCAGTTTGGTTTTGTATACCTATTTAGTGCATGCAGATTCAAGGTTAAAATACATTTAATAATTGATCTTTGAGGCACTAAATGCAAGATGGCTGAGGCTTATGTCACGCTATCCCCTTAGCAGTGATGCTCAGGAGGCCAGTGGGTTATATTAGCAGACTTGTTTTTCCTTTTGGAGGAACGGAAAGGTCTGCTGATCTCTGAGGTTATTTACGATACACCATATCGTGGGATTACACCTCTGGGATATGAGCCTGTTCCCTGCACCACATCCCTCTTGAGACTGACTGTGTTGTTTGGTTTTCTACTCTGTGTCTCTGACACTAGGGCTTTTTTTCTAACAAAATACATGGTTTGCTTTCGTTTACTACACCACCAGTTTACATTAACTAAGGCAACATACATTTCAGCTTCCTTGATCAATTACAGCACACAACACCCATTAACCAGGCTGCCTTTTATTTATTATTAGCACGTATCACTGTGATTTGGTCAGGTTTCTACTTTGTTAAATAAATTGCAATACACTCTTTCAAATAATTAGCTTGGGCTCCTTTGTTTTCCTTTTGCAGATCTAAAAATCAAATTTAAAACCTGACCTAACTTTCACATATTATCTTGGCCACTTTGATAATTTCCCTAGCCAACTGTAAGGAGGATGTGTGTAAACTATTTTAAACGTATGCGGCTCCTTTTCTCTCTGCCAGCGTTGAAGAGGCTCGCATCCTGCCCGGCAGCATGAAGGACAACTTCTGGGAGATGGGCGACACGGGCCCCTGCGGCCCCTGCAGTGAGATCCACTACGACCGCATCGGGGGCCGGGATGCCTCTCACCTGGTCAACATGGACGACCCCAACGTCCTGGAGATCTGGAACCTGGTGTTCATTCAGTTCAACAGGTTCGTAGTGAAACCATTCCACAAGTAACTTAACAGTCTTTGTGTTCACTCAGTGAGCGGTGCTTTAACGCCGGTCTCTCATGTCCTTCTCCAGAGAGTCAGAGACGGAGCTGAAGCCTCTGCCCAAGAAGAGCATTGACACGGGTATGGGTCTGGAACGCCTGGTCTCCGTCCTGCAGAACAAGATGTCCAACTATGACACTGACCTCTTCGTTCCCTACTTTGAAGCCATTGAGAAGGTAAATACAACCTTTGGCAGCAAGTGCAAAATGCAGATGTTAAATAGAGCCAATTAATAATTTGGAAAGAAGCACGGATGGCAGCCATTTAATCAATCATCATGCATAGGCTATCGGTAGAAGCTATGTATAAAGGTATAACAATTGAGAAAAACAAAAACACCATGTCGGTTACAGCATCTTATTACTAACAGTATTCAGTGACCAAAATCACATTTTGTAAAGTCAAAATGATCGCTTTTCAAACAATCACTATTCATTCAGTGATTGTCATGATTGTCTTTTCATGTATAAACCTGGCGTAACTCAAAGTATGCTATGCAACACTTAATGATCCTTATTTCATAAAAATCTAATGTATCTGCATGACCCTGGTGGTCTGTTTATACAATATACGACATCTCAGGGGAAATCCAAGCTCCTTTGACAAATGCATTTTAAATCTGGGGTATCCAACCTTTTCAGCCCAGGGACCCGTCGGAGGATTGGGGAACATATATGGGACATTCTGGACATGTCGTGTTAATGGTTCATGTGTGTTTCAGGGTACAGGGGCCAGAGCCTACACTGGCAAGGTTGGGTCTGAGGATGAGGACGGTATTGACATGGCATACCGTGTGCTGGCTGACCACGCCCGCACCATCACCATCGCCCTGTCTGATGGGGGGAGGCCCGACAACACAGGGAGAGGGTGAGCAGGAACAGTTTACAACAATGTTGTGGTACATATTATTTACACAGTTTCAAGCTTGAAAAGCTAGAAATCAAGATAAATGTATGCAAATATGTAGTGATTATAATCATTTGTGGATTTTCTAACCGTTGATATTTAGCATCACGTTGCCTTGTGCATGAAAATGGTAACCTCTTATATATAAAACTACTATTTCCCACTGGCCTACTTCTCTTCTCTTTAATGTCGTTCATCTCTATCACTCAGGGACCTTTTAACCGTTCAATTAGCGTTGTCTTCCATGTCGCCGCAGCTACGTTTTGAGGAGAATCCTGAGGCGTGCTGTGCGTTACTCCCATGAGAAGCTGGGTGCTCAGAGAGGCTTCTTCGCCACCCTGGTGGATGTGGTGGTCAGCTCCCTGGTGAGATGATCTGTCCTCCCTCCCTCGGCTCCAGCTTGTTGATTGGTCTTGTCGGTCCAGCTCTAGGCCGTATGCCATGAATGTAGTGAACGTGACAAAGACTGTGTTCAACTTGGCTGTACTTGAATGGACCATCATTCTCTGTTCCCTATAGTGAACCTTATCTCGGGAACAAGTATCTAGGCAATTTCGGGCACTAATTACGCGCTGGAAATCAATCTGCATGACATATATATTGGTTGCATAAACAAGCAGATGCCGTGTTTTGTATCATATGATGAACTATGTGCCGGACTATCTCAATTTGATGAATCTGGAATCTGATGACAATGATAACCGCTATGCATCATGGGATATAGTGTTTTAATTGTGCAGAAATCACTTCTTCATTGCATCATGGGTACTAAGTAGTGCTCAATTTGGGTAACCAGATTTGTCGCATTTCAGACAACAATACAAAATGGTGACACCCCAAAGGCTAAAGTATACTTATCCGTAATCCGTAATCCATCTCTGTAACTACGGAGACCCTTCGAGCATTCGCAGTCCTCCATCAGGATGTCGGATACACAATGCAATTTGCCGCCCGATCGATCTTTTATGCTAACTACTAACCATATAGATAGTGTAGGAAATAAACTTCAAAAGCTTTTCAAATCTTATTTGGTGTTTTATTGGTCCTTAATGTGCAGAGTAAATAAGGTGCGAAGTCAAACTGGTAAATGTGATTCCGGAAATTATTTTGTTAGAGGACCAATCACAGCCCCACGCCGTCTCCGTTGCCTCAACGGATAGTTAAAAAATATTGTATGCGTACGTAGAGCTACGGAGAGAGTCTCCCACAGCCTCTCCGTAGACGGAGAGGGCTCTCTGTAGTACTACGTACAGCACTTTACGGAGAAGTACAAATCCAGCGTAAGTTGTGACACACTCTGTGGTGCACTATACAGGGCACAAGTGGACCAATTAGGAAACACTCCCTCTGTTCTTGACTCTCTATTAACCACTCGTGCAGGGCGATGCCTTCCCTGAGCTGAAGAAAGACCCAGACATGGTGAAGGACATCATCAACGAAGAGGAGGCGCAGTTCCTGAAAACACTCACCAGGGGGCGCCGCATCCTGGATAGGAAGATCCAGAGCTTGGGAGATAGCAAAACCATTCCGGGTAAAGCCTCATTTATACTTCTTGTATCTGTCATTGGTATTCTGGGTTTCAGCAGTTTAAGCCAGGTGTTATGTGTTTACAATGCAAATTCTTGCCAGCTGCCCCAACATCAATTAATGCTGCCATGGAAATATTACAAGTTGATTAATGAATTGGTGTCAACACACAAGCACCAACTCTGCTTTCTACCTTACCTGAACATGCCATTTTTAATAAAACCCTGAAACAAAACTTGTCCCTCCCCAGGTGACACAGCATGGCTCCTGTACGACACCTATGGCTTCCCCCTGGACCTGACTGTGCTAATCGCTGAGGAGAGGGGCATGGTCATCGACCTGGCCTCCTTTGAAGAGGAGAAGAAGGCGGCCCAGGTGAGAGGGGCTGAGAGGGGAGTGGGGGAGGAGACTAAAGGCTGAGGTGAACAGATGGGCCGATAGGCAGAAAGAGAACTGAACAAAAGATGAGGGGCAACTCGACGTCACTGTCCCTTTAGTGAACAGGAAGGGCCTAAAACTGAGGGCACACGGGTGACGAGGTGTGAAGAGCACGCGATGAAGCGTCCAGAGCCTCCATATTCCATTGCATAGAGGTAAAAAATGTTGACAGTGGCTGTTCAGTTTAGGAAACCTGAAGCAGAAGAGTAATTCTGTCTGTCTCCGGCACACACGCTCTCACCCTGAGTCAGCGTTCTCTGGCCGTGCATTCGGAAGTCGCTATGTGTGCACCTGCAGTTACAGAGCACCTTTAATTGCCTGCAAACTTTGTTTTGACCGTCTCTGTGTAACGCTAGAAGACCACATAGGGATTATACTGGTTGTTTGTTTGCACCAAGCGTTTAAGCCTCATTAATCTATGATAACGATCCATGTTTGTTCTACTCTGAAGACTTTCCGATGGTGTTTGTCCCCCCTTTGATTATCCATCAAAATAATTATTTCCTGTTGGCATCAAAGGATGCAGAATGAGATTTGAAATAGAATATATGAAAGCAAATCATTGCCATCATTTTTGAATATTAAAAGCCATTGAATATTGTATATGATAATGGGGGTGCACCATTGAATTCATAACATTTCAATAATATTTCTTCAGCAAAAGGTCATCTTAATAACTTGGTTTTGAATTTACCTTTTGAAATTAAAATATGGCATTTAAAGTTTTTTCAAAAGCACAATTTCAAATATACTTTTTACAATGTTCACTAATTAGGATACAAAAATGTGTCAATTATTCAAACTCTGACCTTGGAAAGCACAGTGGTCTTCAGGGTTTTAAAACCCCTCAAAACACAATATAACCGCTATGGTGAAAGACATATTTTTCTGTCATACAACATCAACATATTAATTAAATAACATTGCATAAAAAAACATAACTTTATATAATATTATATAAAATTCAAAATGTTATGAATGAAATGACATTTACATCTCAAATACAAAATCCAAAAGCTTTTAATTTAAAAACATTTTGGCAGTGATTTGCCTCAATAGGAATACTGATATATACTGACCCAATCAAATACTGATGAACAAGCTGTCTAAAGACCTTTTTGAGAAGCCCGCAGAGGTGATGAGATGAGGGCAATCAAATGGTAGATGCATGCACAGCCATGTTAACCGGTGTGTGTATGGCTGTGTTCCTCTGCCAGTTGAAGTCCCAGGGCAAGGGTGCAGGCGATGCAGACCACCTCATGTTGGACATCTACGCCATTGAGGAGCTGAGGAACAAAGATGTACCTGCCACGGACGATGGCCCCAAGTACAAGTATTCCTCTGACGACCAAGGAAAGTATGGTAAGATGCATGTACTGAAACTCACTTTCAATGAATCATTCCTCACAACTATGTTATACGCACAATACTTGTGTACGTGTTAGACTCTCTCACAATATTATGTATGCTATACCCAAAATACAAATTAAATAATACACTCATTACAGCTGTCAGTCTTCCTCCTAAATCCCAGTCAAATTACATTCCTTATTATTTGTAATATTCAAATTATCAAAAAAAAATAATGCTAAAATTTAGCCTATTATTCATATTTACTACTACCTAATCACTCTATACACAGGCTTATTCATTGCAAATAATCGACTGCCGAAATCCATTCTCACAGCATTACGCGTAGAATAGTCATGACCAAGTGTCTATGTACTGGTACTCTAAGACAATCTGGGGTTCAGTCCAACCCGCTTGACCCCGACCTCCCGTGTGCGGCCAGTGTTCGAGCAGCTCAGCGCCACGGTGCTGGCCCTGCGGAGGGACCGGGCCTTCTGCCAGGAGGTGACCACGGGCCAGCAGTGTGGCGTGGTGCTGGACCGCACCACCTTCTACGCCGAGCAGGGCGGGCAGAGCTACGACGAGGGCTACATGCTCCGAGACGACGACGGTGAAGATGTAGGCGTGTTTCCTTCCTCTCTTAAAGCTTCAACAACACATGCTGGCTCTTAAAACATTCCCCCCTGGGACTCACCAAACTCTTGATTTGGGTAAAGCGTTGGCCTGATCCCAGAGATCTATGGCCGCTTAAATATTTATTATTTTCTGTGAGTGAAACCACCAAGAAAATGAAAAGTCTTAATTCCTCCAGATTGGAGCTGTTAAACCCGTTTGTTGGAAATGCTTTAATGTAAGGGTAATGTAATGTAAACCAACAAACCCTTTCACAAGTGAAGGTCCATCTGCAATGTCATGGCAAAACATCTAACAGTGCTGGTCTTCACCTGTGTCTCCAGAGGATGGAGTTCACGGTGAAGAACACGCAGGTCCGGGGAGGCTACGTCCTGCACGTGGGGACCGTGTACGGAACCCTGAAAGTGGGAGACACCATCACCATGCACATAGACGAGGTAAGGGGATGCGCGGGTGCACACAATTGCACAATCTTGAGTTTGAATATGGAGAACTCTTCCCAGTTCTGTTTGTGGATCTTCACCCGACATCCATGTCCTTTTGTTTTTTGTTTAACCGATCAGGCGCGCCGCCGGCCCATCATGAGCAACCACACCGCCACACACATCCTGAACTTCGCCCTGCGGGGGGTGCTGGGCGAGGCCGACCAGCGGGGGTCCCTGGTGGCCCCCGACCGCCTGCGCTTCGACTTCACCGCCAAGGGCGCCCTGAGCACCGGGGAGGTCCGCCGCACGGAGGAGATGGCCTGCGCTATGATCCGCGATGCCAAGGTAGCCCACCGCGTCCGCCCGGCCCCAGGGTGCTGAGACGCGGCAATCATTTAGAATAATACCATGAATGAGTGATGTAGCCTTGCCTGCTCCGGGGTCTACGAGTAGTAGTTTGGAGAGCGGCCCTACAGCTGCATAAGGCAGAATATATGAATTATGTAGTGTTGAGTATTGGGCTGTTTTTAAAAGTTACCAAGCAATGATTGTATTATTTAAATACATTTTCTGAAAGGGGCATGCTGTAGAATTGTGATTTTTATTTTTTTTCCTCCACATTGTTTCTCAGACAGAAAATTAAGTGTGTGTGTGTGTGTGTGTGTGTGTGTGTGTGTGTGTGTGTGTGTGTGTGTGTGTGTGTGTGTGTGTGTGTG
>JAOPUA010000169.1:14986146-14999798 GCA_027122455.1 Trisopterus luscus | reverse complement strand
GTGTGTGTGTGTGTGTGTGTGTGTGTGTGTGTGTGTGTGTGTGTATGTGTGTGTGTGTGTGTGTGTGTGTGTGTGTGCGTGTGTGCAGTCTGTACGGCCTACTACTGTGCGTAACGCCACTTTCTAACGATTCATTACAAAGAAAAATTATTTTCCACCACTAATAAGATTTCAAGTTTTCACCATATTGTTGCATGAAGAAATGATAAAATATATTTATGGGAGGTTATGCAACTAAACTATATACAAAAATCAAAGAGCCACATCATAGTCTTAAAGTAGGCAACTTTAAATCAGTAATCGCTCTCTATCTTAGGTTTTGTGTTGAGGTAGTTTCCCCTAAAGCTATGCTTCAATGGGCTGTGGCTGAAGCCGTATCTTAGCAACACTGGCAGGAAGAAGGACGAGGGAGGGGTAAAGGGGCGAGGAGAAGAGGGGAAAGTGGGTGAGGGGATAATAAGAAACAGAAATTAGGGTGCCGAGGACCTAAGTAGGTGGGACGGGGGAATAAACAAGAATCTGTGAAACCGGCAGACACAGTGCGACGATGGGCTACGCTGGGGAGCAAACACTAGAAAGAACGGACCACGGCTGAGACGTTGAGCAGGAGGGGGAGATAACGTCAAGTTATTGTTTGTGTCCGCCACAGCCCCCAGAGCCGAGAAGGCGGTCTGCAAACTGCCCCAGACGGAACGATGCCCCCGATCCCAGGCTTCCTAGTATCTCACGAAATGTTCACCAGTGGGACCTACTACTACTCCTATAGCAGCAACCCAGTGCAACCACACAAAAGGAGAATGTAAAATTTAAAAAAAAATTAAATAAACTCACCTCGTTAAAAGGATTCGCGGTCTTGTGTTTCCACCGTGGCCGTCAGTGTGCGTCTGCCTCGGACGTGAGGCGTGTAACGGACGTGTGGCCGTGTAACCGACGTGCTCCCGGCGTGAGACGGACGAGTAGCGCTGTCATTACAGGCGAGCCCCAGGCGTGTAACGGTTCAAGAAAGCGTCATCGGGTTCAAGACGCGTCTGCGACTGCTTCGTGCACTTGCCTCTGTGTGGTCCCAATGTCTTTATACTGTATTTATACTCTCCCCGAAGGCGAGTGAGAGACCCGGTCAGAACGACAAAGGCGATACAGGCGCAGGGTCCATTAGAAACAGATCCACGTCCGTCCCGGTGCGGTGCCAGTGTGTGTGTAAAGACGATTCCAGATGTGGAGAGGCCACGAAACAGCAAAGCTGTAGACGCTTTCTTGGTTGCAAAAAAAAAAGACAGATTGTCAGCTGTTTTTGTTCGATAAAAGATTACGTCCCCCCCCCCGGACCCCCCTACACGGCAGGTCGTGAAGCGGTGTTGGTGTCTTCGCTGAGAGGATCGTCCTCGTTGGTCATGTGTGCGACCCCATCAGAGAATATATATACAGCACCCTAAAAAGTGTGGTGTTATTTTTGTAGTCCGGAAGCTGACGGCCTGCATTTTAGTCATGCTTGTAATTAAACACTTGATCATGTTTGTTTAGTCTTACATCGAGACGCTATTAAATGGTTGCAATATTAATGAATGTAATCAATGCAACCAAATCCAATACAAAAAAAAAACAGAAAGGGGTAGCCTAGTTGGGGTAGTCCAACTGACATATAATCGAAAATAAATGGATAGAAATGTGAAAGATGTATTTATCTCTCCATTTTATCCCTTTTATATAGACCTAGCCTTACTTTTGTGTAAAAAAAAAAGAGAAGAAGGTTATTTAATTTACCTTAACCTTCATTAAAGATAGATAGAGAGGCTGGTAGAAATAATATCATTTGTCGGCAAGAAAGTCACATGAAGGGGCCCTTATCCTCACATGATCCTGAACGCTTGCCGTCATTTAAAATACATTTATTTCCACTATAACACAACGTTTGACACTCTTGATATACAAGGATAGTAACCGACAGTATTGTTTGTTTTGTATTGTATCTCCTGACATTTTTGATTAGTTTCTACTTTGAGAGTGGAGAGTCCAGTTACGTTAGAATCTTTCTGGTGCTCCTCAGACGTCCTTATGGCCCATCCTACTATAATAAAAAGCATTGCACTTGTTTTATTTTGACCATGCCTACATACAAATGATATATTAGACACACCAATCAGTTAAAATTGAATATAAAAGTGGGTTCTTAACTAGTACCCTAATTGAGTTCAAAGTATACACTTCCAATGCATTTTGAGAAAGGTCAATAATGCTGCCATCTACAGGACAGTTTGCACATGACGGTCACACACATTTATAAAATATCCATCAGGCGCGTTCTGGCCACTCGGTACGGTGTATGACGATGTTATTTTGGACGAAGGACCCCGAAACGGCCGCCATTCGTTCAAGTTGTTGCTCGAACTTGTTATTATTGGGAATTAATTCTAATCGACTTGAAATCTAAGTCATCCTTTTATTGGCACCGGTAAAAAGTTTACATTATTTATACTCACGGTATTCACTATGCAGGGGTTGCATTATGCTTTGATTATTTGTAATAGATTTGGGATATATTTTAAGTTGAAGATGTATCCGTTTTCGAGGAGTCGCTTTGTATGAATGGACCTAGCTAGCCCAATATCGAGCTATTTTACTAGATGTGGGGTTTATCCTTAACAATATCATTATGACTTTAAATGGCGCTCAGTTATTAAACTGCGGTTTGTATACCCTTTAGTGTTTTGAGTTAGTAGTTTTTTTAATGGAAAGCGGGAAAGTTCACGTCAATATTGAGACTCGATATTCAAACTAGTCTTTAGCGGTTACTTCGTACCTGAATTGTGAAATAGCATACATACCGAGGTGAACATATCGCACCTGTAGTCTATGGCATCGAATAGCAAACACGATGTTGGTTAACAGTATATTTTCTTTATAACGATGCTCTTTCAACGACAAATGCCCCAACATTACATAATTATACAAACGAACCAATATGACTATTGGTTATGCAACGGTGGAAAACATGATTATACATTTCCCAATAACAATATTAACACAGAGCCATATATCTTCTCAATTCTCATTTCATTTTGTTGTGTCCTTTTGTTTGCATCTCAAGTTTGGACCCGTGTAGTGAGGGCTGTGGCCAGCTCCTGAAGACCTACTTTGGATACCTTCTCGTAGGCAGCCATGTTTCTGTACAACATCACTTTGCAGCGCGCCACTGGCATCTCGCATGCCATCCATGGAAACTTCTCAGGTATATAACGGGGGTGTGGCTTTATTATGGGTTTTGTGAGTTGAACGAAGCCTGCTGTTTAAGTATGAGATGTTTAGGAAATATTTTATGAGAGATGAGTGTCGCTGATATATTCGTAGACTGATATATTGGTAGATAATATCCACTACTACTCGGCCTCCAAAGACTTATGGCATTGGTCACTCAAAAATACCACTTTGAATACGAGCCGAGTATACTCAATTCTAACTTTTGTGTAATGTTTCTCTACTCGTATATCAATCCAGTCTGGATATATCTGACCAAATGTTTAACACATAATAAACTAATAATAAGAAGCCATTGAAAGAACGAAACACCTTATTAATCCCTAAAGGGGAAATCAGGTTCAGCAGCAAATTGCATGCTATGATTTCGTTTTTATCCCTTTTGCTCTTCATACTGTTGCACTTTGTATCTGGTTGCTTTTTTAAACTTTCATAGTATGTCCCTATTGAATTAATGTAAATGGGTTGGTAACCGATTGGGATGTTTCGTGCTCTATAGGCACCAAAATGCAGGAGATTGTCGTTTCTCGGGGGAAAATTCTCGAACTGCTGCGGCCAGATGCCAACACGGGGAAAGTCCACACCCTGCTCACGATGGAGGTGTTCGGAATCGTGAGGTCCTTGATGGCATTCAGACTCACTGGAGGAACCAAAGGTTTGTTACACCGACATGTTGTCCAGAACAATATCTGTAAATTATGATTTATTTATTTATTTAAGGCATATCTTTTTTCTTTGAAACATACACCTTATAACTCACTATATTATGTGCATTTCAGACTACATTGTGGTGGGTAGTGACAGTGGTCGGATCGTCATCCTGGAGTACCATCCCTCCAAAAACATGTTTGAGAAGATCCACCAGGAGACTTTTGGGAAGAGTGGCTGCAGACGGATTGTACCCGGTCAGTTCCTGGCTGTGGACCCCAAAGGCAGAGCAGTCATGATTGGTAAGACATAGGTTACAGGGTGTTCTGCGTGGTGACAAATATACACCAATGTGATTGGTAGACAGTTTTATTTAACTTTCGCGAAACCATTCAACTCAATGATTTATAATTATTTTATTGTCCTGGGAAAAAAATCTCAACTGCATTCAATGTAATGGGACGTACGATGTTACTTGTGAGTCAGTGCTTTCCATCACCATGGACGACTTTGCTAGAAATTATATTAATGCCGTTGAGGTTTAATATAATATCTTTGTTTCAAATATTAATTACTTGGAAAAATAATTGTTTAATTGTACGACAGAACGTTGAATAAACACATGCTGATGGTGGCATTGGCAATGCATAAGCCTGCATATAGCCTACCGTACCCTGTATACGTACATAGTAAATATTAATAATAGGCTATGGTCTGCAGTATTGTTAGCTCCAGCCCATACAACTAATTAAAAACTGTTTTCAGCTGTTCATTTAACTATGCAATATAGCTGGCTGAGCTGCTTTTTGCAAAGATACTTTTGCATTCTGCCAGCCACATGAAACACATGAAAAACTGCAGTGTGTGTAGTTACCTTTCCCTGGAGAAAGGATTCTCTGTGGTAATGGCTTACCAAGTGTTAATGGTATTTTGCTATTCCCACCCCGTCTTCCACAGGTGCAATTGAAAAACAGAAGCTGGTGTACATTCTGAACAGAGATGCGGCGGCCAGGTTGACCATCTCCTCGCCTCTCGAGGCCCACAAGGCCAACACTTTGGTCTACCATGTGGTGGGGGTGGACGTGGGCTTTGAGAACCCCATGTTTGCCTGCTTAGAGATGGACTATGAGGTAAGGCAGCCTGGGCCGAAACCATTTGTAACAGTTGCTTCTTTCATATAACCCTAACCCTATAATGTAGTGTTTATAAATGTATTCTGTGTCAGAGAAAGTTATTGTCAGCAAGTTATATCAAAAGATGTCACGTTGGGCTCTGGTGACATCTGATGTAACCACAGGTGTATCACATTTATTATTTGAAGAACAAAAGATAAATGAGCTGATGAAGTGATGAGTTTCTCATGTCTCTTCTCTGACTTCCACTTGGAGAGAATAACTATTTTCTCTGATCACAGCTTCATTCTGACTTTCGTGTTTGCCTCGATGCTTACTTTGGTCTGGGTGTCTTTTCAAAGATCTCTGGTCTACTTCAGATATTGTAATGTTGTAATGGACAAGTGCTTGTGGGAGAAGCTTGTCATGTAGGATGTATGAAAAAAACGAAGTATATTCCTGGAGTATTTTGTGTCTTTTGTGTCATAAGCTGGCCACTATGTGTTCCGTCCAGTCCTTTTGAATCATCCATTTCCTTTGTTGGCTCCTTCAGAAGCTTGAGGTTGCTTCTTTTCGTCTTTGTAGCACATAGCTTCTTCTTGTTTCAAGACCATATAAAATACTGCAATGGCAACATTCTCAATAGGACATTTCTCTTCAATACTCAAAGATGAATTGCTGTATTCATTTGGATGGGAAAATCCTCTGTTAGCCATATTGAGTCATCAGCCCAGGATCCTCCTCACTGTTCTCGTTTTCCTTCTCTCAGGAGGCTGACAACGACCCTACTGGAGAGGCAGCAGCCAATACCCAACAGACTCTGACCTTTTATGAACTTGACCTCGGTCTGAACCATGTGGTCCGCAAGTACAGTGAAGCCCTGGAGGAGCATGGGAATTTCCTCATTACTGGTAAGCCGTTTTAATTTTTGAAACGGAACAAAGTAACATCTGATGCCTGATTGAACAGGGGGCAGATGACACACAATAAAGCCTTATTGTGCCATCCCTGAATATTTATGTATTTTAATGTATGACACAGTGCTTTTCATACTTTATATCAAAATCGTCAAATAAAATCAATCGATCAAACCTGCGCAACACATGCAGGGTTAGCCTTGCTCTTGAAAGCAGCCATTACCGAATTGGCAGGATGCATGCATTATGCAAAATTTTATCCAATGGTATCAAAAACAGCCTCAGAGAAATTCTGATATATTCTGCCACGCATTAGCTGCAGTCACCTCGACCGATCCCTTAACCCAATCTAGTGCTTCTTGAAGCAGAATAAGCCGTTGTGATTAGCATACCCAAATAGGCTAATGTGTGCACTTTGGTAAACATTTGTAAATAAATGTGATGTATAACGAGCCGTTTAACGAGATATTACCTGCCTGAAAGAACACGGAGGACATTCTTTGTTTTGTATCACACAAAACAAACGTGTTCCTCCTTGTTTAGTGCCTGGTGGTGCGGACGGTCCCAGTGGCGTTCTGATCTGCTCTGAAAACTACATCACCTACAAGAACTTTGGTGACCAGCCAGACATCCGCTGCCCCATCCCAAGACGCAGGGTAAGGATTGCATGCCATGGCATCGTCTGTCCAATGTTCAGACCATAATGTCTGAACCACTATCTGAATAGGTATTTTTATATTATGAGCAGCCCTATAGGCAGTAATCCCGGACGGCCAGAGTATTATGATTGCTGATGAAGTGATGAGTTTCTCATGTCTCTTCTCTGACTTTTATGTGGAGAAATTAACTAATTTCTCTGATCACAGCTTCATTCTGGCTTTCATGTGTCTGGATTTGTACTCTTTTGCTAGTGTCTTTCAACATACTCATCACTACTTCTATTTCAGAATTTAGAGTTTTATTCTGAAAATAACATACCCAATGTATCACTGCATGATTTGCTATAAGAGGTTATCCTTGTACCAAAAATTATTACACATTTGAGATTGTTTGATTGCAAGTGAAATAGTCAACGTGGGCACTACTAAGGTTAGAGTTGAGTAAAGCTAGAACACAGCAAGTGGAATATTCTATAAATGTCATGTTTTGGAGTGAGTACCACCTAGTGCAAAATCAGTAGTTTAGCTAACGATGGAATCAGAGTGGAGGACTTTCTAGTGGTGGGCCACATGAATACTTGGTCATGTGTTTAAATGCCTTATGAAGTATTTTAAACCAGGTGAATAGGCTATAGAGGTTAAACCTGGCTGGTTTTAAAATAAAACAGTTTAAATTACATTTAAATCAAACTATTTGTTGGCCATCACAGTCAGTCTCAAAGGGCTTAACAGGCCATGTATTTATGACCTCCCAACCCTAGCCCCCGAGAGGCCAAGGAAAAATCTCCTTAATTAGAAAGGAAGAAACGGCTCACGTCCACTGGAGTGGACGTCAGCAGGCTGTCAACTGTCACACTATTCCAGTCACAGTCACTGCAAGTCACCAGGCATTGAGTCCCAGTCACGTTAAGAACCATGGCTTGAGAATGGTTTAAGCCAGTATCAGCAGTTTAGTTTGAAGGCAGTCGGCGTGGAGTCTAGCTTGGAGCATAATTGCATTATATATCATGAATTACTCAATATTGTAAATTAATCAGCATTATAACTACGTCATATGACATCTAATAAAAAGCATAACATCATGAGACACATGGCCTTTAGTTTCAGAAATGACCACAGAGAGTGGAGCAGCAACAGGTCCCTCGTCTCCTGATATAACAGAGGATGTGAGACAAGGAGAGCTCGTACAGTGGTAGCTAAAGGTTATACCAAGCAGTCATTAGTAGCACTTTAAACTGACAGGAGCTTCACAATACTAACTATCTAGTAGCCTTTTTTATTGTATGTTAGGCTATATGCAGATTAAGAGATATCAATTCTGTATGTGCACGCTTGTAGAGGGGTCTGCCTGGGTAACAGATGGTGAGCAAGGAGATGCTAGGATGATGGAGGTGAAGTGTGAGTGAGGGAAATCGGGCTGCTCCAACAGTGAGAAGGATGAGGACAGGAAGGTGGAAAAAGTGAGCGCAATGCAGAACACGATTTGCCAGAGGACCCAGGACTATGGTCAGAGAAGCCTACTGAGCATCAGAGAGACACAATTGTTTTCCAGATTGGCTAGTGAAGGTGCGGAGAAAACGGACCTAACCAAAATGGCAAATAAATTTCACTGAGCTAAAGTCAGCCAATGGCCGTGAAAAAATAGATATTTTTTTTCTTAAATGAATGCGATGCATAGATCAAGAGAGGAAGAGGCATTTGTATAGGGCCACGACTTATGCGCAACACACTATAATGGAGTTATGAATACAATGGAGCGTGCTCAGAAAACATGAAGGAAACCACTAATCTAGTGCCCATCAGCGGGAGCAATCTCTGCAAACGGCAACAGCAGCTGAGGGCACACCATGGTGCCAAACGAAAGGGTAAAGGGTTCCAGCTCTGCTTTATCTCGGCATAATCAGATTTCCTGATTCCAGGTGGCAGACATGCAATGTTTCTCAGATGAAAGAATGCCGCGATGTTGGCTCAAGGATGAATTCAAACAAGACGCCGTGTTCGAGACGATGAAGAATGCTATGGTCAATTGTGCCAAAGGCGGTTTAACATGAGTAATGCTTATTAAAGACATTGTGTGTCTTGTTTTCTTCATTGCATCAACCATCCTCAGGGAACAACCCTTGTGTTAACAGTTGAGAACTCCTTTGTAGCATGAAACTGATCATCACAGTGTGACCCCCTCAAAATACCTTCCATGTTTATTGTTTTGAGCGGCTCCTGAAAGGCTACACTTTGGTATTCTCTGAACGGATCCAGAGATTTTCCACAGATTTGAAGTCATTATTTCTGATGGAGTAGCCCTGTTGCTCATTCCTAATGCGTTCTCTGTTCCATATCTCTCCCTTTGTGTCGCCTTGCAGAATGATCTGGATGACCCCGAGCGGGGTATGATATTCGTGTGCTCGGCCACCCACAAGACCAAGTCCATGTTCTTCTTCTTGGCCCAGACGGAGCAGGGGGATATCTTTAAGGTTACCCTGGAGACGGATGAGGAGATGGTGAGTTCACATTGCCCGCGGAAGTGTGTGTGTGTGTGTGTGTGTGTGAGGGTGGGTGTGTGGGGGGCGAGGTATTGAGGCCAAAAAGATCAGCCAGGTCACCAGCTCAAAGATGGATAGTGTGGGTTGTTGATACACTGGATTTCAGCTTTCCCTTACATGCGAACTGGACAGCAGACAAAAAAATCTGCTCTGCAAAACAACTTAAATAAAAATCCAGTCCAATGTTAACCAATCAGACCTGTAGTCTTTTCCGCTGTCCACGCATGCTCATTGATTAACAGTGTGTTACATTGTCAACGTTGGTGCTTTTTAATATTGTCTAATAAAGTCAGCCATTGAAGATAAATTGTAGAAAATCCACTTGTGAGAGATGCATGTCGAAAAGTTCGACCGGATGCATGAATGACCACAGTCTACCTTTCACTGGCTAAAAGATGTTCAATGTTACGCTGGAGTTTATTTGTACATTAAGTCTTTTAAAGTTACATTATAAATTAAGTTTGCAAGCCCGTAAGGGAATTACAATTTAGTGGTCGCCAAAAGACCAATGTCTGTATTAGTTTCATTACATTAGCAGTTTAGAGAGCTAGGGACAGAGCTGTGCCTTCTGTCTCTACACACAGGTATTTGCGTGTGTTTCCTAGAAATGTTTGTTTTTTCTGAATGCTAAACCTCAACTTGCTTGTGATTCAACCTCTTCCAAAAGGCTTCTATTAACTATGCTTGTGTTTTCCTAGGTTACGGAAATCAGGATGAAGTACTTTGACACAATCCCAGTGGCAACTGCCATGTGTGTCCTCAAAACTGGCTTCCTGTTTGTCTCTTCTGAGTTTGGAAACCAGTAAGTATCCCCTTTACTTTCTTTTTTGTTTTTGTATTTGTGACTATAGTCCATTCTGTGAAATAGGGAAAATTGTATCAATCTGGTATGCTGGTATAATATCAATATTTTATTTGATCTTGTAATGGTGCAGTTAGACTCTATGAAGAGTGCTGTTGAAGTGATGAGTTTCTCATGTCTCTTCTCTGACTTTCACTTGGAGAAAATTACTATTCACTCTGATCACAGCCTTTCACGTCGGCCTGGATGTGTACCCCAGTGTCTTTTCAAACCTTGCTGGTCTAGTGAAGTCATTGTTATTAGGATAATGCCATAGACATGGTTATATATTTTGATGATGTTCGTTGCAGCTTTGGTTTCATGGCGTCTACAAGTCCTCAGGGAATAACCCTTGAGTTTACACAGTGGACACCTTGTGACCTCCTGAGACATGATATTTTATTGAGTCTTATAACGGTGTAGTTAGACTCTAAAGAACATCACAGTAAACATTTGGCTTTTGCCCTGCCTGTGCAGCTACCTGTACCAGATCGCTCACCTGGGCGACGACGACGAGGAGCCAGAGTTCTCATCAGCAATGCCTCTGGAGGAAGGAGACACCTTCTTCTTCCAGCCACGCCCCCTCAAGAACCTGGTGCTGGTGGATGAGTCGGAGAACCTGTCCCCCATCATGTCCTGCCAGGTCTGTGTGTGTGTGTGGTCTGTGTGCCTGCTACTGCCAATATGTTGGACTATCTTGTACCACAGCTGCAGCTACGTTTATGTTGTAAACGGCCCACTATATTCATACTACAAACGTATATTTTATGGGTTTGTGCATCGTCAGCAAATTTGTCATCGTGTCTGACTCTGGTTACTTCAGATGGCCGTGTCTAATTTATTATGTGATGAACAGAAACATTAGAATAGCAGCCCTCATGACGGGGTATTAAAAGAGTGCTGTTGAAGTGATGAGTTTCTCATGTCTCTTCTCTGACTTCCACTTGGAGAGAATCACCATTTGCGCTGATCGCAACTTTATTCTGGACATGTGGGCCTGATTGTGTACCCTTTTCTCTGAGGGTCTTTTCAAACCTTGCTGGTCTAGTTAAGTCTTTGTTATTAGAGTAATGTCATAGACATGGTTATATATTTTGTTTCATGGTGTTTGTAGCTTTTGTTTCATGGTGTAGACAAGTCCTCTGGGAATAATGGTGTCTCAAATTCTGTTGAACCCGTCTTCTTATTGCCTATTGTTCTGGGTAATAAAGTAGTAACTCATATTCTTTCCTCCTTTTTTTTGTCTCAGATTGCTGATTTGGCAAACGAGGACACCCCTCAACTGTATGTCGCCTGTGGAAGAGGTCCCAAGTCTACTCTGAGGGTCCTCAGGCATGGACTTGAGGTACACACACATCCCCTCTATCAACACATCCTAACCAGCACTTATGGCTGCATGAAATGATGAGTTTTCATGTCTCTTCTCTGAATATAATGTGAGGATTTTATCTTTCTACCTGACACCTGCAGCGTATCCCCGTATCACGAAACATCAGTACATTTCTGCTCGTTAATCTTATGTCCTTTGGTTCCCTTTTCTTTGTCTTCATTTTCAGGTGTCAGAAATGGCCGTGTCCGAGTTGCCCGGTAACCCTAACGCTGTGTGGACAGTGCGCAGACACGTAGAAGGTAACGTCTAATTATCATTATTTCATCAGCGATTTCCCAATCTGCATTTGTTGGCGACTCTACCATTATGTCTTGCTAATATTTAGGCCCACTAGGGGGAGGTGTTGTTTAATCGTGAATGAAAAGTAACTTTACTTTAACCTGTGTCTGTCCTGGGGTCTTTTAGTAGACATATCAAATCTGAAGGGTGTGGAGTTATGCTGATGTAAACAAGTGACTAGACCATTTTAAGCATTCCCAGTCCCGAGCTTTGTTAAAGTCAACGTGGCCAATGTATATGTTGCAGGACATGGCGGAAGTAACAGCCTATTGATCATCCTCAACACAGTACCCTCAGCATCCAAAGTGTTAAACAACATTTATAAACCAATAAATATCTCGGGTACTAATCATCAATCCAGATGGCAGGAGCATTGAACTCTCCCCTTTAATCCAAACTGGGCCTTTTGGTCTCTTCCTCTCCATCCTCTCCCACACCCCCCCTCCAACAGATGAGTTTGACGCCTACATCATTGTGTCCTTCGTCAACGCCACACTGGTTCTGTCCATCGGAGAGACGGTCGAGGAGGTGACAGACTCTGGGTTCCTGGGAACCACGCCCACACTGTCCTGCTCGCTGCTGGGCGAGGATGCCCTGGTGCAGGTGAGCAGAACACACCTGGAGGTCCCCTTTGCATTAAAGCACACTGGCTGGAAGGGAACAGCCACGGCTCCCACTTGACCATGTTCAACCAGGTCTTCAATTTCAGGGTGGGATTCCGGGTATTGCGCATATTTTTTTCAAATCCCACAACTCAGGCAAGCATAATGCAGGACAATCCCGCACAAATTTCACTTTGTTGTCTGATAAATGTATAAGAACGCGACGGTGTGAATTCGGGTCTATTGACTTCACTTGACGAACCATCTTCCGATTTCGGTGGTGCTGTCCTTTGTACAATCTTTGATCTGGCGACATGCACGTGTAAAGGGATTAAAAGTGTTAATTTATTAAAAACAAAGGGTTTGATGTATTTTTTTATTTTTTCAACTGAGCAAAGATAAAGCAGAAGACAGTACATTTGTTTAAGAAATTTAATGAAGAAAATCCCTTAAATTAGTATTGGGGGTCAAATGTAAGACTAATTAAGCTCACAAGTAGTATCCCCGCAAACTTCCCCCCTATGTGGAGCTCTTAAGGGGGGAATTCCCCCTATTTTGAAAAACGAAATTTATGCCCTGGTTCAACACTTGAGTGGAGGTTTACCCCGACTGACGTCATTAAAGTGAGAGAAATTAGTCTTCATTAAAGCAGTCATGTATTACAATTGGGTTTATAGCAGACCGTGACCTGTAGCATTGCACTCGTGTTTTTTTGTGTACGGTAATGTCCCTAAAGGCTTCTAGTGTGGGATTGCAGATTGCAATCAACGGAATAGATGGTTAACTAAATTAAAGCATTTATCCTACTCCCAAGGTTTAGGGAAGGCCACTGGATGTCCATTCAATTTGACCATATCTAACCATCACTGTGATGATTTGCCGACGTGTTCAGAGGGAAGGGAAGCGGTTTGTCCTGACGATTATCCCTCCTTCCCAGGTGTACCCCGACGGCATCCGCCACATCAGGGCCGACAAGCGTGTGAACGAGTGGAAGACCCCTGGGAAGAAGACTATCGTCCGCTGTGCCGTAAACCAGCGGCAGGTGGTGATCGCCCTCACCGGTGGGGAGCTGGTCTACTTTGAGATGGACCCGGTAAATTACAGATTATTATTTTTTGTTATATAGATTGGATATTTTGTAAACAGGCAGTGTGTGTGTGTCGACCCACCGCTGCACGTCAGGCCCACTTTAATTCAAATCTTTACTTTATGCTTTTGGGCATCGTCAGCAAATTAAAGTCATCATGTCTGACTCTGGTTACTTCAGATTACCTTTTCTTAATTATTATTTGAACAGAAGAAAAAAAAATGTAATACAGCCCTCATGACGGAATATTAAAGGTTGGGTACGCGATTTGCGAAACGCCAGCAGATTTTGAAAATACACAACTCAAATGGTCCTACCCCCTCTC
>JAOPUA010000169.1:14944881-14958172 GCA_027122455.1 Trisopterus luscus | reverse complement strand
GTGTGTGTGTGTGTGTGTGTGTGTGTGTGTGTGTGTGTGTGTGTGTGTGTGGGTGTGTGTGTGTGGGTGTGTGTGTGGGTGTTTTCTGTTCCTAAAATACCAGCAGAGTAACAGCAGAGGTGTGGGAATACACAGGCAGGTGAACATTGCACAGCCAAAGTAAGGGAGGAAATAGATAGCAGTGTTCAAATCATCTGGGTTTGATAATGGGAATGTTATGATACAAAAATAACGAAGAAGTGAAATATATATATATAATAGCCAGTACTCATTTCAGAAATATATATTTTATATGAATTATTTGGATGAATTTATTTTACAACATAGCCCTTCACAGCAGCAGCACACAATCCAGTACTACAAATAAATCACTGATAACTAGCATCCTCACGGGTTCCCATAAAAAGATTTATCGGAAGAAGAAGTGCATCCGAGAGTGAGGCAGGTCATAGCTGTGCCCTCAAATATGTAAGTGGGATGTAGAGGAGCAAAGGGTCAACTTCAAAGAGGTTCTCACCGTCTGGGCGGTTCTCGGCTTCTCAACTTACATGTCTGAGTTGATTAGTAGTGCAGAGATGACTCTGAAAGGTCAAAGTTGGGGAGGCTTATTTAATGAACTATATGATATAGAAGCTTATATGTTTTATATGGTGTATAGTTCATATTTCCTTGACAATTTCTTATGGTTGTTTAAACCAGACTTTGTTATATTAGCATTCACATCAAACGTTCCATTTCCCATAGGCTTAGATGGTCAGCACGCATTTCATTTTACTAAAACCTATAATTCATTGGGAAACAATGTATTTCGCTGAATATAACACACTTCATGTGTGGTTATATTCAGATTGATCTGCAGAAATGGTCGATTTGCTTTGCTCATGATTATGTGACCCAACGTCAGAGCCTCTCAACACCCAGCAGGCCAGGGTTGAAATATATAATACCTACACAATGTTGTCGTGTTTAGGCTGGTTAATAGCCAAGACACTGTGATTGATATTAATAAAACACTAGAGGCTGTTATCAGTGTGTCCATAAATATCGAGTCAGCAGTGGAAACTGTCAATTCAACACAGATCCAGATCAAGACACATAGATTACAACAGAATTGCAGAGAAGTACGTTCATTTACGTATTTTTTCCTAATTGTGGACCAATTGAGAAGGCAAATCCCAGACCAATGACGTTGGTGGTTCAACTATGAGACATAATGTCCCAAAAGACTGAACCAAACCACAAAACATTCTCAACACACAGTCAATAGTGGTTAAATATTAAAGTGAAGTCCTAAGCTTGCCGTTCATATCCACTGGGGAAATCCAAAACCAGATAAACAAAGAGTAAATGGGTGTTCATTGACATGATGATGTGTGAGGGCCACTTAAGCAAATGTTTTGAGAGGTGATGAATGTGTAGCCTGCTGTTAACAAGCATCCGCCACACCAAGATTCTTCAAAGAACTTCTTAGAATGAATTGGCAAAGCTGCACCTTTGCCTTAACCTAAGAGTAGTTAGCTTGCTAAACCATGATCAATCAACACCTTGGGTGTAATGAGTTATGGGTTTGATTCCCACGGCCCAAAGATCCAAAGATTCTTTTCCAACATTCCTCAGCCTGCCCATATTCCTGAGCATTATTACGAACTCTCCAACCACTCAGTGGAAAGCTGCTTTTGATTTATGTGCTCACAGTTCCAGCTAAATTGTGAAAGCGTGTCCTCTAAGGAATGCACGTAATGACTGAACTTGAATGATGTAGCACATGTAGCAGCATCTAGGTTTGTTCCCTGGAGTGAGGGATGAGTGGAGAACTTGGCATGGGTTTGCAACTGGTTGACGTCTGGTTTCATCTTGTTTTTATCATCCATAATATCCTCTTGTTTGAGAAACAGTTTCTCTCCAAAAGTAGTTTTTTCAGAGATAGGAATCATACCATAACATGTTCATGGACTAAAAGATTGTGTACTATTGGCTTCAACACTGAGACACACATCAAAAGTTAACATCCAACAATGATGCTTTGTTTGGTTAATTGATATATCTGAAAAACAAACGTAACCGTAGGCCAATTGTGTCATTCCTGTGTTTATGTGTGTGCGTGTGTGCCCGTGCGTGCATGCGTGTGTCTTCTTGAGCTTTTTGTGATGTTTTTGTCAATGCCCCATTAGCAATGTGGCTAATGGAGTAATGACTGTCCCTCTCTGTGCCGCACCATGTAGGCCTATTACTGCTGGTACCAGTGCTCCTGGTCCCCATGCCTCCTGGAATGTGCACAGCCCTGAGGACCATCAACAGCAACCTCAGCCAAAGGCGTAAATACATGGTGATTAAGTACTGTAGCAGCACGATAATTGTGGTGTTTCGTTCTTTTTGGTGAGAATAAACCATGGATTGTATCTATGCATTATATTATTAGGTGGACATATTCCTTTACATATGAGATACCTTTTTTCTTTTTTTTTCTTTTTTATACCTCGCTCTAAAAGCAAACAAATACAAATAATGAAACCCCTCATATAAGCAAACGCTCATATGCACCACAGGATTGAGAGTGCAGGGTCAACATGTAAAGAAAGCCATCATGGGCTGGGTGTGAGTGTAGACAGGTGTGACAGCCAATATAAGCCCTTTATAATAGAAGCCCTTTATAAGTACAACATTTCCATTCCTAATCCAAAATGTGTTGAATGTCTCCAACCCCCCCCTCTTTTCCACTGCAGCAGCATAACTTCCCCATCAACTACACCATCAGGGTTCACTACGAGGAAGTCTTCCGGCCCTCCAACATCAGCAGGCTGGTAAGGATGACTCCTGGTCTCGTCGGGCTCTCTGGGGAATCCCATACATCTGCCTGTAGGAGGGGTTTGGGTTGGTGCACCGTCTCTTCGGCCTCTCTTCCTCTCTTCCTCACCTCTTTTCCCCCTTCCCATTCAGAAGTTAATGATCGACAACTTGGAGATGTTTGCTCTGCAGAGGTTGTGGTTTCACGTCAATCACGGCATCTTGAAAAAGGTGAGAATACCCAAATAAAAAAATATGTACTGTAAATGTCGAATCCTCATCATTAGCAGTTCAGGAGTCACTTAATCACTCACGTGCGTAGCGCTTTGCTTTGACCCCCCATTTAAAAAAAATAAATAAATACAAATGCGACCATTATACCAGAGCTCCCCCACAGGACCTTGGGCTCTGTGGGGGTAAACAGGTCATCGCCTCAAAGTACCTCCGGTCTACAGTAGTGGTGACGGTGGTTTGAGCAGCCATTGCCAACAGAAGCCTCACCCCCTCGCTCTTCCCTCGTCTTCCCCTTCTACTTCTCCCAGATCCTGCGGGTGATCCCGGAGAGGCACCCCTCCCGGCGGTACGGCGCCGAGCTGGAGCGGCGCTTCAGGGACGCCGAGGGGATCTTTGTTCAGTCGCACCCGACCGAGGTAGGCCGCAGGGCAGCCGCAGACAGCATGCGCATGTTTAACTGTAATATGGTTAAAGTAGCTCAAAGTACCTAACTCTTAGCCTCTATCGGTGGATGACTGTTGAGCTGACTCCGAGACACAAACAAAACCACAAATGCTTTCCTGACTTGGGAAAACAACAATTTTATCCGTTGATTAGAATGATTCTATCGACAGCACGATCGGCGAGTCGGCTCACATGCATTAAAAAGTTGATGAATAGAAGGGTGATTACGGTTGGTTAGAGGGCACATCTTTTGTTCATCAAGAAGATTGGTATTGGTGATTTTTCTGAAAGTTTGAATGTGAACCATCTTGTGACTCATCTTGTAAAGGGGTCAAGTGGAGGGATGGCTTGATTTTACTACATAATAATGGGTAACAGTCGGTAATACTCTTTCTGTGCCTTTATATTTTATGCAGCGGTCTTGCCCTGGTCTTAGATCAAAGGTTGTTGTAAATGTGTGTCCTTCAATTGCAGAAAAAGACATTTAGCTTCAAAAAATGTAGCTTCTTAGAGCCAGGCCATCGGGATCAATGGGATTAAGAGATCAGCACAGCTTAAAGGTGCTACCTGTAAGATAATTGGTTCAAAAGATTCAAAAATGAGCTCAATTTCCAACAAAATCTGAAGAAATAACAGTTTTGAAGTTATATCAAAGACATGCATATATTGTGTTGCAGCAAGATAGCAGCAAGCCCAGCTAGTCTTGGCTGGTACTGTCCCATGCTACCACTTTTTATCTCAAGAGGCCGTTTACCTCTCTGCAGCATCCAGTCTGCCCTCAGTCTAACTTTGGAGGATGAAGCAGCCTAGAGGGCGTATTATAACCTCCGGTCAAAAATAAGCCGTGTGTGTGTGTGTGTGTGTGTGTGCGTGTGCGCGTGTGTGCGTGTGTGGGTGTGTGTGAACCATCTTCTGATGTGCCGGGGCACATCCTGAGTGTTGTAAACTTGGGTCGTAGGGTGTCCCGGGTGTTTGGACACATCAGTTTTGCTAGGCCCTGTCCGGTGTGCCTTTAGCAAATACATTCCACAGCTCACTCATCCTGATCCACATTTGGCTCAATGATCTTCTGGCTGCCTGAACTGGTACTGGTTCCCTTGTACAGCCGCCTCACCCATAGTCGGCTATTGGCTGTACCCTTGCATGTCTGCCCGGACACACTGGGCTCTATGAAGGTGTTTTCCTCTGGGGATGGAGCTGCTCTCCATTCAAGACAAGTATGATGGTATGCTTTGTCAGTTGGAGTGCACTAGGTGTCACCATTGGCCCGAGGGATATCCTCCTACATTCTACTTCCGTGGCACCCCAAGTGTTTTGGTGCTTTTAACCAAACGCTCATGGTGGTCGTGCATCACCAAGACCACTAAGATCTGGAGCTTCTAGCTCTGGGGGCATTGCTCGGGTCCTGCAGCCATGCGCGCCTGCACCGCTACCTTCTACCTCGTATAGTCTCCTTGCTGCCTCCATACCGACCGTCCATCCTGTCCACTTATCTTAAGGACCCCAGTCCGAAACTCTGCCTGTACCAGCAGCATGCACCGCCTTGGCGCCCACTGATCAATTGTGCACGTTAAGTTTTAGACTTGACTCGCACGTCCCCCACACATTAGTTTTTCCCTGTTTTCACCTTGATGCAAGCTGTTTTCTGCATATTCTCAAGGCATGGCATGTGTCTATGTGTTGTGTTTTTGGTTGTTGGCCCAGGCGTTCCAGAGAGATCTTCCAGAGAAAGTACAGGAGAAACTGGGCAGGATGACAGAACTCCTGGACAATGTGCCCGACACCAGCTGGCGGTTCGCCTCCCCGAAGCAGCTCCTCGATAACTTCCAGCGCTCCATGCGCTGTCTCTTCAGGGAGTGCTTCTCCCAGGTTAATCCCCAGATTGACTGTAAGTATGTGTCCTTGGACAAAAACCTCCTCCAGGCACGTGTTTGCGTGTGTGTGTCTGTGTGTGTGTGCACTCAGCCCACTGTACTGAACTCACTTCATAGTGTGTTTAAGCTTAAGTCTTAAGTCTAAATGTAGGATTTTTGTGTATGAATGCACAAGCTTTAGCAGGCCACAGTTCACTTACTGACCAAAAAGGCCAGGAACGAAAAGCAATTTCTGATTCTTACACATATTTATGTTACTTTTATTAGACTTAATTCAGCTATTCTTATTGCAATTGTTGTTACCTGAAATTGATTGTGCTACAGAACATTTTATTTTCATTTTTGAGCGATAGTGTTATTCTTATATGCAAATATAATCTTTAGATACCAGTGGCGGCTGCTGGTCTTTCAGGAGGGGAAGCTAATTTTTGGCCTACATCATATAAATTGCCAATTTATCCTCTCCCTCTAAATTATCCTCTCTGTTCCTTTTCAAGGACATGCTCTGTGACCCTGTCATACGAACTAGCTGTCTTTTCCAGTGTCTTGACCAGTGTCCTCTCAATGGCCAGCAGAGCTAGGCTGCTTAAACGGCCTTGGCCCACTGTGTTATTGGTGTAGGACTTGAGCCGCTTTAAACAGCAGAAGCTCCTTTCTACACCTGCAGATGTAGCTCCAAGGCATTGCACTGTCCAACTCCATGTCTTCAAGGAACACCAAAAAAATCACACAGCGTTCCCCTGTCACCCTGCAAGTCCTGATCTGAATACAGCACTTCAGACCTCCGTTCAGACCTCAGGCTCCCTGAATCAAAGGGATGGCCAACCTACAAAACAATATTACACTTGAACAAGGAAATGTGGGAATTATGTTAAACTGTAGCAAGGAATTGTGTTTATAAGTGTATGAAATGTACGGTGAAAATTATCTAGCAATTTCGCCAAGCAAATATCAATAAATAGTTTGCAGTTTGCCTTTCGACTCGCTTGCAATCAGCTTGCAATCAGTCTGCGATGGGACTGAGGACTGAAGAGTGCTCTGGCGATGTTTTTACGCTGTCAATCAAACGGCAACTCAGTCTTTCGCAGACCCTCAAATCATCACGCAGAAGCCCAGCGTCGAGGCCAGCCCACTCCATTCACCCCCAGAGACGCTGAGCGTCCGTGGGTGGGACATAATCACAGCATTATCCAATGGCCGTCGACGCACTAAAAAAAGCTGTTCTATGCAGCCCCATTGAAGTGGATGGACGCTGAGCTTCAACAGGCAAATGCACTGTGAGGCTACGGGAGTGTATGAGGAGGAAATCGACTCAGCCGACCTGCGATTTAACGCATTTCAATGAAATGTTAACACAACAGTATATATTTGACAATTTATTTTTTTTTATTTTAGGGGAAGCTGAGCTGCCCTTACAGTCTTAGAGAAATCGCCACTGTTAGGTACATGTTAAGTACTACTACATAGAGCAAACTCCCCAAGTTGAGGACTCAAGTATGAGGTTGCCCAAGGGGGAGTGATTTATTTTAAGATCAATATAAGAGAGACGTGAATACATTTGAAAGGTATACAGCTAACCAAAGACGGCAGTCAATTACATAAACCCTATTATACCTGCGCTAAACGTTAGACAGTAGGGGTCTAACGATGCATAAAAGTCATGATTTGGAACGTACCTCGGTTTTTAAGTCACGGTTCAGTATGTTTTTTGGTCCAGGAGTTTTTTTTTATGTTATTTTTATTAAACAATTAAAAATATATATATATATTTGATTTATTAAATTGATTCAAACAAATGCCTTACACACAAGAAAATACATCAATTACACTTAAGGATAAAAACACAATAACCTCCAGGACTTATTTCCATTTTGGTCCTCAACACAAAACATCAGGACAAGACAAGACAAGACACTCAGACATCTGAATTCTTTTTTTGCAGACTGTGGAAACTCTCACTCGAAGAAAGGCAGAAAGAAAACCCAGCAACAGCAGCAGCCTCCAAGGTGAGGCCAATGGGTGGAAGCTGTTCCTGCAACGGACTGATTGGGGATGAGGCAAGACCTCAAGATGAAAGAATAATTTTTTGGACATTCTGCCCTAAAACAAAGGTTACGTATCTTATTTCTAAAGTTTGCCTAAGTGAATACTTTCCCAAAGCTGCACATATGGAAGGAAAGGACAAGGTCATACAAGAGACAGATCCTGGGTTGGACACGGTTCATGCGTAGGGAGTGCATAATTCTGCTAGAAGCCTGTAAAGTCTGTTCAGGAGTACAATTTCTATAGAATCCATTACTATTCACTTTTATTCACTGCCAAAGATGATTGTTTGTCGATCGTAGGAAAGATAAGAGCCATGGTGCAGGAGTTTCAGGTTTTTTGAAGATGGTCGTGTTTACACAGTCAGTATCTATTTACATACAGTATCTAGTATATATTGTATGTGCATTGTGTACATTGTATGTACATTGTTTTCCGTGCGTTCCGAGTAATACCATGAAAGCTGTGTAGATTTGTTTGCGAAACGTTACCTTATCTTACTTCAGAGAAGTTATGGTTAAAAGCAATTGGTGATGAAACAAATTTTGTCATGGTCTGTTGCATTGTCAAATCCCTTCCTATATTATCCCAAGATAATATATGATAATATTTACCATTCATTTCATAACCACCCCAACAAGGAATCGTCCTACTTAGCCGACACAAATTCATCGCTAGGATTTTCTTTATTTTTCTACAGTCAATATGCTTTGATGTAACAATCCATCGCCATGACCAATGGCTCATCAAAAATAAGTTAGACATCACAGTATTTTTCATTTCCATTCAGACATATCAAATTTAGTAAGATTTATTTTATTATTATTATTTTTTTCTTTAGAAAGACTAAACAATAAATATTTGTCAGAAAAAAATGCTTCAGTGTGTAGAATTGAGAGGCATCTAGTGAAGCTAATTTTACAGAAAATTTATTTCATTTCCATACATTTGTTTAAATTAGTGTATATTCCCATGAAAATAAGATTTGTTGTGTTTCCCGTTAGAATGAGGCTTTTATCGCTACATAAGGAGCAGGTGCTCTTCAATGGAGCACACCATGTTGTAACACAATGTCACAGTAGCCAACCACAAACGGCTTTAGAGCGGAAGATTTTTATTTTTAATCATAATCGCAAACTTATCTATGCCATGACTATAATTACTGTTACTGTTTTTTTCTTGGTCCACTTGGGAATTGTGACAACCATCATATATGATTGAGTAGTTGACCCAGACCATTTGCCATAAATAATTTGATGAAAAAAGAAAAGGCTTTGCTTTTCAATGGAATGCTTGAGAGATTCCTGACTTGGACAGCAGAGCAGCCATAAACGTTGAATGAAATCCAAATTTTACAAAAGATGAATGTGGATATTGTTATGTATTCTGGAAACCTAGAACTATATTGTACATGGTCACTTATGGCATACGCTTTTTTCAAATTAGCCACATAGGCATGCCAATCAAAACCAAAGGGTTCATGTCATGGCGTAAAAGTAGTGATATGATGCAGATCATGTTAACAAGACATGGAAGTTCACCAACTCATCCTGCTTCTGTTTCTGTCGTATACTCAAAGAGAAAATAAATAAATAATTGTATTTATTTTACTTTATTTATTTACTTAATTTATAACTGTTTGCTCCAAACATTGTTATGTTTGGTGTGTAGCCGCTAAAACCAACATTTTGATCTAAAGATTAAATAAAAACTGTCTCACCAAGGCTACTGAATGGCCCTTATCAGTTTTTTTTATAGTATTATGTGCTTTGAAAAAGCCCCAAAAAACATTTTTGCTACACTATAACAATATCTACAATATCTTATAACAATTGTTGTTATGTTTCAACATAGAATTATTAAATAGCCTTGTGAATATTTTCCCTCTTTTTTTAATCGTAGTGGTATTGAAGCTATTAAACTAAAGGTCACCCAATTTGTGAGTGCTTATTTTTCAATTTGTCTTATTAGTCAGAACATCTTTGTTACATAAATGCAAATGGTTGGTTTTATCTTTTTAACAATGCTTACATTAAATTTATCAGCCGCATTTGCCATTATGTCCATTAGCTCTCAACAGTTAATAACAACATAACATGCTATTTAAAGGGAAAACACATAACTATTTCCGTCCTCCCAAACAGAGGATAGGAGGGTCATAGAGGGTAATAAATGTCTTTGTCACTTGCACAGTCTAGGTGGAGCATTCCTCCTGAACTTGTAAGCTCTAGTCTTTCCTTTATATTTCAAATGACATAAAGCTGGAGTCCAGAAGAAGGATTGGCTAGCTCTTCAATAGTGCCGACCAGTTCAGTTTCTTCAGCAATCCTATGGGCATAACCAGCGCGGTGGATGGGGAACCACTCACTGTAGGTTCTCTGTGTGACTTGCATGAACACATGACCATACACTGTGCGACATTTGGTTGGGCTGGAAGGAACAGGGAATGTGATTAAGAAGTCCTTGTTGACCAGTATCTGAAGGAATGACTATGTAGCTTACCTGCTTAAGCAGCTACTGAAATATCTTCAGCTTGTTGCTTGGTGTCTAATAGACATGAGGTTTCCTATAAATGTATTAAGTTGTGCTACTTAGAGGTTGGCCATATGACATTTTTTTAATTTGTTTGTTTTAGTTAAATACAATCCAAAACGTTTGTTTTCTGTTTTGAGTTTGTGTTTTAAATGAACACTTCATACTCTATTTTGAGTTTTGTATGTATGCACTAAGAAACACATGACATAAGAAAACTAATTTGTACTTTTTTTTTTTGGCATTAAAGCCTTCTGTTCCAATCTATGTATTGACCACCCTGTTCTGGATGTATTGGCTTATATCGTTTCTTTCTTTTAGGAAGGAAAATTGCATAATGGAAAATACCATGTATTACAATATTGCAAAATGTTCACAGTTTTGTCAAATACTATCACTGTCACGCCAGGGTACACAATGATACTGAAAATAAATACATAAATATGCATATTCTTATTCTATTCAAACTTCTTCATTAATGTTCACCAACCATGCCAATAAAACATAACTGCCTTAAATCTAGAATTGCTGTCAGGAGTCAGGCAGTGCTATACATTTTAACATTTGTATCATTTATTGGTTCATATGGAGAGTCGGTTGTTGCAGCATGTTGCAGTCTAACCTTGGCTAAAGATAGATTTTATCAGCAGTTTTTTTTCATGCCAAGAATTTAATGTGTTTATATGTTTTAACTGTGTAAATTCTGGTGAAAAGCTTTTATATCAATTAAAAATCTGTATGTTTACTAAGTCAACATGTGTCGTGTTTCTTTTTTGTTAAACGTAACACTTTATTGTCTTTTAGAAAGCATAGCCTATATGCTTTGGATTTCTGCAATATATATATATATTTTTTTTTTTATATGAATATATTATTTTATATATATAAAATATTTGCAGTTTACCAGATACTAACATTTAGTGGTAAAGCATATTTCTAACCCGAAAAAACATTTCGGTAATAACAAAAAACGTTTGCCCTTTTGCCCCGATTACGTTATAGTTTGTCCTTCGATAGACACCGTAGTTCCTTGTTATGATTGCTGTCAAGCGTCGGTTCGGCAACGCTGGCACTGGTAGTCATAAGCTGTGAATAGTTCTTTCCAGCGGTTCGTCTGAAGTCTAATAATGTCTAATAACGGTATTCAGATCCCGAGACGTCTTCCTCTGCTCTTGACCCATGAAGGGGTGCTGTTACCCGGTTCCACCGTGCGGATTAGCGTCAACACTCCTCGGAACATGCATCTTGTTAAGAGTCGCTTGTTGAAGGGGACTTCGTTAAAAAGTACCATCATCGGAGTGATCCCAAACACCAGAGACCCTGACCATGACACGGACGATCTCTCCCCTTTGCATAGGTACGGTCACCCTGTTATAACACAACGTATACCGTATACGCAGTGTTATCTCTGTGAGATGGTCAAAATCCAGATTGGATTTTTTTTTCACTCTGGGACACCTGTTATAGATGTTTCCTAACTTCCAGAAATGCCCTATGCTCTGTCCTCTGTGTTATGCAACTGTTATTCTGGTTATGATTACATCGAGCTAATTAGTTTGTTGATGACATTTCCACATTCAATTAATATGGCCGTTTTGGAAATAATAATGGAATGATGATTGTAACCTTTCATTTGAAGTAGCCTGCCATCCATTATAGAACCGTATTCTCCTGCCATGCTAGATCAATTCAAACAGACCGTGAAACGGACTTTAACCTCAAAGTTATCGATTTAACTACAGTGTTATAATATATGTCTTGCTTATATTTGTCAATACGTATCTTCTGTCAAAATTGTATGCATATCATCGCATGTTTCTCCAAATCGATTTCATTTTATAGCATCTTTATGAGTTTTTTATCTGCAGGAACACGTGCTGCTGTTGTCCCTAATTGAATTAGAAGGCTTTCATGAAGAGGTCTACTTGTATTTTTAACATGCCTTTTTACTGTCCTATCAGCATTGGCACAGCAGGACTAGCCGTGCAAGTGGTGGGGAGCAACTGGCCAAAACCCCACTACACCTTGCTCATCACAGGATTATGCCGGTTTCGTGTCACTGGTCTGCTGAATGAACGACCATTTCCTCTGGCTGAGGTGAAATGCCTACATTTCTTGGATCTACTATGTGTGTTTATCCAACAACTGAATATAAGCATTTGGAAAGAGGAAAACAACTATTGAAAGACATTCTCAAACTGATCTAGAAGCACAATCCATTCCATCGTTTTGTATCGATAGATGGTTAATCGAAACCATACAGTGTTTTGAGGCTGTAATTTACTAGAAAAGTCCTCAAAAGGATTTAAAATAATTTCATTATTTCTGAAATGTGAATCAACAAATAGTAAATGTTTACACATGTGTGACGTAGGTACACATGCTGGAAGAACTCTGTGTGTTTGCTTAGGCCAATGTCTCCTTGTTTACTCTTAGGTGGAACAGTTGGACAAGCTGGAGCAGTACTCCCCCTCTTTCAGCCTTGAGGAGCCCGAGGGAGACGGGGCACTGGGGGCACTATCTCAGGCCTTCTACCAGGCAGCTCTGCAGGTAGCTTCTGCCGTGTGACTGTGGCCTAGAGTGCTCTGATTTACAGGCGATCAACAACATACACGGGGTACGCAGAAGCATGCACTCCCCTCATCAGTCAACACCGCATCACCGCATGCTGTCTTTGTTTGTATGTAGTTGGTAGACATGCTAGACATGTCTGTTCCAGTGGTAGCCAAGCTGAAGCGTCTGTTGGACAGCCTTCCCAGGGAGACTCTGCCTGATGTTGTGGCCTCCATGATCCGCAGCTCAAACAAAGAAAAGCTAGAGGTGTGCTCTCTCTCTATCTGTCTGTCTGTCTCCCTGGCTGTTTCTCACTTTCTCGCTCTCAAGTAAATATACTATATAAGAGCCCCTGTGCATTACTTAATTAAGTGTGTGTTCCATCAAGGTGGATTTACATCACAATTGCTCACTTTGTAAGAAATTCAAATGCAGATTTATATACGGACATTGTGGCTACATAATGAGTTATGTGTATTAAGTGTGTTGAGTCAGGTCAATAATGTTCACAAATCTTCCCTGGTGTTATATTATATTACACACTCTTTAATGTGTGTGTCTGACCCCCGTGTGTTCCTGTAGGTGCTGGATGCAGTGGGCCTGGAGGAGCGCTTCAGGAGGGCTCTGCCGCTGCTCACCCGGCAGATAGAGGGCCTGAAACTGCTGCAGAAGAGCAGGAAGCCGCGGCCAGACGACGAGAAGAGAGTAACGTAGCACACACATGCATGCACACGCCCGGGCACGCACAAGCACTCGTTACCATTGAGTTTGCCATCTGTTAATACAATCAGTTGAGGTAGTTTGTTAGTACCCAGACCACAGAAGGC
>JAOPUA010000169.1:14925701-14938878 GCA_027122455.1 Trisopterus luscus | reverse complement strand
TCCTCATCCGGTTTCTTCAAGCTATAAGTTTATTTAAATAGCTATAATAAGCTATTTAATGTCTTTGTTTCTGTACCGCCCCCTCCCAGGCTACACCCAGGAGGAGAAGGTGGAGATAGCCCAGCGTCACCTGATCCCCCATCAACTGGAGCAACACGGCCTAACGCTGGAGCATATCCAGATACCACCGGACACCACGCTGGATGTTATCAGCAGGTCCCCCACACACTCCCTCTCCGTCCCTCTCGCTCTCTCTCTTCTCTCTCTCTCTCTCTCTTTCTCTCTCTCTCTCTTACATACATACACACACACACACACACACACACACACAGTGATTGTCCACAGCTGTGATGAACTGAGACCGACACCTGTGGGACTGGACAGTGTACTATGTTGCTTTCAACAGGGGAACACTGAACCAAGGTGCTATTGAACTAGCTTGTCGTAGCGTGCTTTAGTCCAAAGTGACTTGACAAAGTGACTTCAGATTCAGTGCAGGTAGGAGTTATGGAGAGGTGGGAGGTGAACTCTCGACTCTAGCCCTTACATAATCCTGCCTGATTCCTCCTTCACTAAAACCTTGTTGATATTTATATTGTGTGTGTGTGTGTGTGTGTGTGTGTGTGTCTCTAGCTATACCCGGGAGGCGGGTGTGCGCTCCCTGGAGAGGAAGATCGGAGCGCTGTGCCGTGCTGTGGCTGTGAAGGTGGCCGAAGGTCATAAGGCCACAGAGCCCGAGCACGAGGTTCTAGACGGCTCAGCTCAAGAGGCCAGAGGTCAGTCTCCTGTCCAGGTGTCCTCTAGTCATCCCTATCAGGGGCAAGACAGAACACCAGACATTGGTGACAAAGGATGTAGAAAGTGAAGTCGACATAGTCGCTTGTGCCGACTATGTTGATATATATTCATATTTATTGAATATATATATTGATGTATTTGTATACCTTTATGTTGCCAATTTAGGGATGCAGTCTGAGGAAACTGTGGTTACTAGTGGTGTGCATATGACTGTGTGCAGACATGTTGCCAAGCGGCTCTTCTAGGAATGATTGATTCCTTTCATTGATGTGACGTGACAGGACCTAGCTGCTGTCATGTGGCCCACCTCCTCCCCTGCAAATGTCCACAGGCTCTGAGCACACACACAAGCCCTTTTCGTGGCTTGTGTGTGTGCGTCTCTCTCTCTCTCTCACTTGCTTGCTTTCAGTGTGTGTGTGGTCCCCAATTAAGCCACATGTGTAGCAGAATAAAGAGTCACAAGTCAGATGTGGATGAAAGGGAAGCATTCTTGGGCTCTTTCATTGTTTTTAGTGACGAAAAACTAAAAGGGAGAATCACAGGGCAAGTGACCCTTGTGTGCGTTGTAACATATGATATAATTTGTGTGTATGTGTGTGTGTGTGTGTGTGTGTTGGATTGATGGATGGACAGACACTGCAGCACCACCGGAGAGGCCCATAGTGGTCGACCACGTGGCCCTGAAAGACATCCTTGGAGCGCCGCCGTTTGAGATGGAGGTAGGAGGGGGGAGGGGGCAGGAAGCATTGGAGGGCAGCCTCGGGTGGACTGATACTACTCCGCAAAGTGCTGCACATTGAGCTACGGAGAGCCCTCTCCGTCGACGGAGAGCCTGTCGGAGAACCTCTCAGTAGCTCTACGTGCGCATCCAATATTTTGATCGACGGACGGAGACGGCAAGGGCTGTGATTGGTCCTCTAACAAAATCATTTCTTGAATCACTTTTCCTGGTTTGACTTTGCACCTTATTTACTTTGTACATAAGGACCGTTACGCACATTAAGGACCATTAAAATTTGAAAAGCTTTCGAAGTTTATTTCCTACACTATTTACATGGTTAGTAGATGGTTAGTAGGTTACTAGCATATTAGATCGATCAGGTGGCAAATTGCATTGTACTGCATCCGACATCCCGATGGAGGACTGCAAAAGCTCGAGGGGTCTCTGTAGTTACGGAGTCGTATTACGGATACATAGCAGTATCCTTTCACATTCTTGGTGCGAGCGGGTCAAGTTGGGGTCAGGGAGAGGGAGAGCTCGGCTCAAGTGAGCAAACCAACAACGAGGGGGGTCTTGGTAATGATTTCAGAGTAAATCATTTGGTCAGATAATCATTCACCATTCATTCATTCATCATTCAGCACAATTGAACTTTCCCTTTCTTCTCCTGGTTTTACGCCGTCCCTTTAAACTGCGCTGCTGTCCTATTCCACCTGCATTCTCAAGGCCCACATGGCATTGCTCAACACCCCAGGGCACCCCCTTTCCTCTGGGTTCTCACGGTCACCCCCCCTACCCCCCCCCTTTCCAACCTCTCATCAAAGCCTGAGATTCTAACAGGTAGTAAAACAAGGCTCATCACTCATGGCACCCTGTTCTCCGTCCCAGGAGTCTCCCTCAGAAGATCATAGCTTTTAAACCACCTGGTGAATGAGGTCGTGCTGAGCCAAGCCCCCAACCAAAGAGAAGGGTTTCAAGTTGATGTGCTGTTTGATGTTCAGTTTAAACCTAATGCGTTTCTTCTGTCTTTTCTGCCGTTATTTTTTAGTAGACAGACGTAGATCTGACGTAGATCTGTCCGTTGTTCACGTTGATCCACCTGGGATGCATTGATACTAATCACTTGCACTTTGTGACCTGGAAGACATGATTTCATTCTTTTAAGACTTTAAGAACTTGCTTTAATACTTGCCCCGAGACTTGCTTTGCCCGGTGGTAGCTTTGGCCACTGTCAAACTAACTTTGCAAATGCCTGAGTGCACTGCGCTGAAAAAGGTTGCAAAGTAGGAATATTTGCAGGCTGAAAACAAAAAGTATGTTGATGTCTACATGTCTAATCATTTTCATTAGCACAGCCCTGTTAAATTGTCAGGATCAAAAAGCAGGATTAAGAAATTCACATCTTAGGAGCTGAATTGTTTCAATCCCTTTGAGGACCGAAAATCCTGTGTCACATGTACAAGTTGTTGTGAATGAAGTGGATTGCCCGTAGACTCATTGTGTGAAACCGCCATTGAGCTTAAGATTTTTGACCTATGCTTGACTTCCTGTTGAGTGACCATAATCGGGTAATGCTTACTATTTAGGGTGATTCACCCACAAATAAATGTTGTTGGCCATATGTTGCCCCCATCTGGACAGAAATTGTACTACCAGGAAACAAGTTGACCCTTGATGACCTGGTTCGCAATCTCCTACAAAATAGTCCTGCTACCACATGTGCTGTTAAAAATAAGCGTGTCTCAATGTCAACTATTATTACATTATACTATTCTATTTCATTAAAACACAGGATCAGATGTTACAATCCCTTGTGCCAAAATCCAAGGAAAACACATATTCAGAAGCCCCTGCCCAAACCAACCTTACAAGCACGCTGGCCACTAAACGAATGGTGAAAAACACAAGACAAATGGCTCTTACAGCAGTATGCAGTAGCAGCATGTCATTGGGGTTATCAAGTGGGCACCTCCTTCACTGATGTTTCGTTTAATTAGGCCCACGACGCCTCCTGAGGGCTTAACAATGAAACCATCACCCTGGAGTCACCCCCCTCTATGCTGCCACCCCATTTACTGCATATGTAATGGTAACATTTATCTATTGCCGTGGTATTGGTCTCTGAGCATTTCTAAGTAATTACTGTTAAACAGATGTGAGTATTAGATGAGATAGTATTCAAATAATCTTGTGCCTCACAACATTTATAATGATGAAACCGCAATTGATTTTTCTGATACTTTTCTTCCACTAGAGGGCAGTGGCAGATCTGCTTATCTGTCCATGCCTGTCCCTAACGTGCTGCGACACCCAATTATCACAGCTTTGTTGCCAGGCAGGATCATGAACTAGATTCTGCCAGATTTTTCAAATCTTTATAAAAATGATATGCAAGTTATAAAATGTATTCTGAGAGCAACCAACCATATCTGTCTTTGTTTGTCCTTGTTGCCAGGTATCGGAGCGCCTCACGCTGCCCGGCGTGGCGCTGGGCCTGGCCTGGACCCCGCTGGGGGGGGAGATCATGTACGTGGAGGCCAGCCGCATGGAGGGGGAGGGTCAGCTCACCCTCACGGGGCAGCTGGGGGACGTGATGAAGGAGTCTGCCCACCTGGCCATCAGCTGGCTGCGAGCTAATGCTAAAAGCTACCAGCTTACCAATAGTAAGCATGCACTGGTCTCACAGTCCCTGACACACACACACACACACACACACACACACACAAAACCAAACCACTTATTAAATTACGTGCGTGTGTGTGTGTGTGTGTGTGTGTGTGTGTAGTGGTGGGGGGACCAGACCCGCTAGACAGTACAGACATCCACCTCCACTTCCCAGCTGGAGCCGTTACTAAAGATGGACCCTCTGCCGGCGTTACCATAGTAACCTGCCTGGCCTCACTGTTCAGCGGCCGATTGGTCAGGTCGGACGTGGCCATGACGGGGGAGATAACGCTGCGCGGACTGGTGCTGCCGGTAAGAAGTCCGCCATGTGGGAAACCAGACGTGTGCTTTGATGCACCTCAATGATGGTTGTAGTGTCCCACACGGGGGCCGGTCTGTTTCAGTCCCAGCCGCGAGGGAACGCTTGTCTTCTCTGAGCTTGTCTAGCTCTGTTATTTGGAGTGGCCTGAGTCGCTGAAGGCTCATCTGCTAAAGGCAGATGATACATACAGAGTAACAAAAGAAATACATTGAAAAAAAAAAAAAAATTGAATTTGAAAGAATTAAAAACATTTTAGGAGGCATCGGTCCATGCCATCCCACCCTGTTTCACACCCTGTGCGTGTTGCTTCGTCTGGAACCCAAGGTGGGCGGCATCAAAGACAAGGTCCTGGCGGCCCACAGGGCCGGGGTGAAGCGCGTCATCCTCCCCAGACGCAACCAGAAGGACCTGGAGGACATCCCCGCCAACGTGCGCTCCCAGCTGGAGCTGGTGACGGCCGGGGACCTGGGCGAGGTGCTGGACGCCGCCTTCGACGGCGGCTTCGCCAGGGCGGCCAAGACTCCGGAGCAACCCCGGGTCACCAGCAAGCTGTGAACCCCGCGACGCCCCCGACGCCGTGGTTACAAGACCCCGACTGTAAACACTGAAATTAAGTTTTGGCATTTACTTTGGAACGCTTCATTCCACTGGTGATTAGTTTGATTGATGTTGCGGTTGTGGGGACCGTTGGAATCATGGGATTAGGGTTTGACTGCTCCAGACATCATGGCTAAAGCATTTTGCCAATGCAATAATGGTCATCCTTAGTTGCAATTATTGTTTTTTCTGATCAGTAAAAATAATATTAATGGTTTTAACCACGGTTAAACTCACAATTTACTGAAACCTTGCTATTCTCAGTCATACTGCAACCCTATTCAAATCTACTTTATCTCAGCATTGGCAGAAGTTGATTTTGATTTTTTTATAATAATAATGGCAATGTCATTAAATAGCTATCATGTTGATAAATCAGTCGTATTTGTTTAATTGATTTGGTTCTTGTACGACATTCAGATTATTCTGATAACTTTATGCAGGCTGCAACTCAGTCCACATACAGAAAGGAGATAATTTAGCTGAGACTTTTCCCCTAATGGACTTGCAGTGAATAGTGAAGCAGTCATTCTTGAGCAGGTGGGGGTTCAGGGTGCTCAAGGATGAGCACCATTAAGGGCTGATTATGGTCTCACGATCACGCAAGGATGTGGATCCATCGGACCACCTTCTGGCTGAGAGTCAAACACCATGACCACATTACTATCCTGCCTATCCAGATGATACGGCTATGATCTCTAAAGTCTTGTTTCCCCAAACGATATAAATATAACTATAACTAATTAAATGAGATTAGTGCAAAGGTTTCTGCAATCCAATGTTTTGTCTACTTTATTGATATTGTTTTAACTTTGGGAACTAACATGTGCTATGTGAGGGTCCGTATACATATTTTAAATATCTAGTCATTGTTGGATACGTTTTACACTTAGTTTTGGCTAAGGGTTCTGATGTAGTTTATGGGTTAGGTTCTAAGGTGTTATCTGGTTCTAAGGTTTGGTAACAGGATTTTTTTAATGTTCTTGTTCTCCATCTTATTTCCCTCCCTATTTTGCGATTTTCTCGTTCTTTTTCTGATTAAAACAATGTACATCTTAGGGAAAGGATTGAAAATATCTCTTATGCCATTCAAAGATAAATGAATACAAAAATATATGTTCAAATAGGGCCATCCCAGCAAGTTGGATGAGTAGTGAGGAAGCCTCCTCATACTCAGCATCTGAACTAGAAGTGGACTGAGGGAAGAGGCAGGGACCAATGAGCCGTGTGACGGGGCTGCAGTGGTCAGGTTGATTATTTTAGGGGGGAACAATGGCTATGAACTATTAACACACTTCATAGCACGACCAGGTGACGAGAGACAAACCCGTAAGGATACCTTGGGCAGGTGCCCGAGTTGCTATTTGAGTTGTTTTGAAATAGATTCCATGTTGTAGCGTAGGGCATTAGTCTAATATCCATTTTTATTGCCTCCTTTGGTATTTTGTTTCATTACGGCTTCAAAGTAAAGAAACCATCATGAAGTGATTAAATCCTTTCACACTTTTTAACATATGCAGTAAGCATTGACAGATTAAAATATAATTTCACATTACACAAATCAGGAGGCCAATGAGTCATAGTCATGGCACTAATATGAATTCAAATTAATATAGACATGCCCTACTGCATACTGAGTAAGTAATTCAGCTATATCTCTCGAGAAGATGTTTTAAACCTTTTCCGATTTATTTTAAGATTTATTTTCTATCGAAAAAAAAAGATTAACGTCCGACATCAGAAGATATAGGAATTTGGGGAATAACAAGCTGAACGCAGATCTAAACCAATAGACAAAATATTTAGATTGATTATGGGAACAAAATGATAAGGATGTTCAGCGCCAATTGTTTCGGAATTATTGAGAAAAATACCAACCTTTGATTAACCGTATACATTGTTCTAATCACTTCGGATAGTCTCCCAAATGACGTAATAGCATTTTGCACTAGCTCAACATCACCATTGGAGGGCGCTAAATCTCATTAAACAACACCGTATGTTGTGAATGAACTCAAAAGATTAAATTTAGATTAAATTCCAGCTCCAAAAAATAATCTCATTCAAATCTAGGTGTCTGTTGGTAACCATCCCGACCTGTTAATTCGTTTTTCAAGTAAGTACTGACGTTTTTTGTAGCACAGTGCAATAGGAAGGTATTATACAGTGTACAAACTACATGGTGGGTGATCATTAGTGTGGGAAAGAGTAGACTCCACAGCCACACCCAAGCCAAACCCCAATATTACGCAGGACATCCCAATGAAGCTCTCGTGGTTTACATTCTTTACCACACCCATTATCCCTGTGACTGATTCTGAATATCAGCAGGCATGAGAGCACAACCTATACATAGCTCTCTAACGTCCTTTAAGCAGCGTGACACGGTGCCCACTTGAAAGATAACACTCACTCAAGTTTGGAGTACAACTTCAGATCTAGATTGCCTGCACGTGTACGTCTGTTCCTTGTCCAAGAACGTGTGCAATGTGCAAGTGACCCTGTGAGCTGCCCTACATAGAATGACTACTTTACCAGATAGAATTCTATTTCAATCCTAAATAAAGTACGGCTAGATGGTTACAAGGGAACGGATCAAGTTTCCAAGGCAGGGGTTGGACATACAACAATTAGATGAACATAGATATTTACGTCTGGCAGCAGTATTCTGTAATAAAAAATTAAAAAAACATGGTGAAAGTGCAAGACTTGAAAGACTTATGAGACTTGTGCTGAATTGCCATGCAGAAATGTAGAGCTGTCTCACACTTAATGACAAGTAGTTCAAGAGTGCTTTGCCAATAATCAAAGACAGGTCTATAATTTCTGTTGGAATGGACAAAGGGCTGCTCAAAGTGGGCATTCTTGAAAGAGTGGCAGAATGAAATCATTAACATCCATATCATGCCCTGCTAATCATCTCAGAGCACGTACATATCCGAATGGCACAATATACGATTTAAAACACCACAACAGGCCACAATATAAAAGACATTGGATGTTGAAAAGCATATACTCAAAACCAAAACCTAGAACCCTTCCCCCAAAATGACAGAAGACAGAGTGCAAGGCTTATGCACTTTATGATGCATCATTAGGAAGATGTAAATCTGAAGTGCCCACTTGTGTAATGCAGGAGGTAGGTTTTTGTGTGCAGCCAGCAGCCCCAGTACCTGCGCTGGCCCTGCCATAAACCCAAAGAGTGAAGAACCGCAGGGTATGAAAAAGATAGATTTATTTAATGACAACTTAAAACGGAACCAAATAAAAACAAAAAATACAGGAGTTAAGGGAGAGCAGCAGACTCCACATTGAAGAGAGCAGGAGAGACGATTGGCTTGACCCCACCCCCCTCTTCAAACACGACAAACAAAAGAAAAAAAAGATTATTTCAACAAAAATAAGGACAAGGACAAATGGACAAAGACAAAAGGGGAAATTATAACAAACAAAAACTATTAAACTTGGAAAACCACCTTCGGAAGAACGTCACAACTTGTTTTTCAACTAAAAACACTTGAAGTTTAGCCACGAGTTTTTAAAACTGCCTTTTCCATTTTTAGAGTCATTACAAAAATGATAATTATGATAATAACAATCTCCATTTAATAACAATATAATAACAATAGCAACATTGTAACGGTAGAAACTGTCCCTTGGTCTTAGGTGGGGAAAGGATCCATCAGTCAGTTTTTCAGAGATCGTAATCGGTGAGGCTTGATGGACAGTGAGTGAAAGGGAAAGAAAAGGGATTGTAAAAAACAAAAAGGGGATCTCTCTCACACACACACACACACACACACACACACACACACACACACACACACACCCAACACTTCTGAGTTCATCGGTTAGGTCTTGGAGACGCTGACAAGAGTGTTCCTAACTGTTTTTAACCACGGGGGAACCCACCGACTCCCTCACCGCCAGCCCTAGGGTTATATTGGGCCGGTGATTGATTTGGAGAAGTCCTTAGGGAAAGAGAGAAGCCCACGGCGAGACAATGAGGAATGACGAAGAGCGGGGATATGAAGGACAAATACAACAGAGGCACGGTGGGAGAAATCAGCAGAGGCTGTAAAAGGAAAGTTATGGAGACGGCTTAAAGGATTTTAGAGCAGAAATGCATATTTGCGGCTTTTGAAAGAAGGCACACAGTTTACAGCATTTCCTGACACGGGTTTAAAGTCATTTCCATCAATCTATTTTATCGCCTTTCTCCCCTCAAGGAAGCAGTGCTTGGATACAAGAAAAGGCTGTAGTGAAGTACAGTTGTGCAGGTTCCTCTGCCTCAGGAACGTTCAATCTGTTGTAATGAATACCAGTCGTGATGGGCATCCCAGAATTACCATGAGATATAACAGAATGTGCGTATGGGTATAACAGAAGTACTTCACTTAACTTGAGGAGGCATTTACATGGAACTTTCTACATGACGCAACACATCCAGACACGTGGTGCGTTCTGTAAAGAAATTTACAGGACATGCAAGATCCCATCAAGATTTGTCAGCTAAGCCTTTACCGTCTTGGTGATATATCCTTCTTTTTGGCAGCCATATTTACAAGAAAACTTGTGACTTGGCTACCCTGAATATGATGGGCTCCCCTCCCTAATTGCTTCTTTTAACAGCATGTTCCAATGATCGATTTTTATTTGCAGGTTTTGTTACTTTGTTTTAAAATGGAGGCTAGAAGGGCTTTTACCTTTTTAAAGAGAAAAGTAAGATTCACTGGTGAATAGGGAAAAAATAATATCTGGTAATTTCAAAATAGTCTGGCTGGCTTGGAAAATATTAAGCTGCCAAAAGAAGATAATTAATAAGTAAATAAAAAATAATGATGCTATTTGCAAAGGAGCAAAGGTTGGGCTCAACAGATTTAGCTGAAACATTTAAGTCTGTAATGCAAACTGTTTGCGGCTCAGGCTCCGTAGGGGAGTTTAAACCCGCAGTTTTTGCGTTTATGATGCATTCCTGTCCGCCATTTTATGTCATCTAGCTGTAATTTACTAGGCAGTTATGGCGGCCAACATCCTCATTAACTACCGGTATGTTTTTTTCTGTCTCAAAATGGTCCTTTAAAGTCCACCTTTCTTTTGTTCTTCTGAAAAGTATGAGCAAAACAAGGCTATTTCGGTATTAATTAAAAATTTTGACACAAATTACACACTAGATACAAACAATATAGTTAACTTATTTTCTGATAATTGTTCTCATAATCAGCTATACATCTCTCAGCCAATAATATTGGAACAAAGGGTTTCAGTCAAATTTAACAGGCATCAGACTTCAACTGGTAATCCTCTGATAATGTTGGTTTGGTTTATTGTTGATTTCTCCCTGGCTAAAGGTCTAGCAATAGCTCTCAGATCCCTTCTAGTCCCACACATCGAGACCTGAGACTTTGAATAGTGAATACACTGAACGGACACCGCCTGTCAAAACAATAGCGACATTATCAATCAAAATAAGCACAAGGGACCATTAGGTTTTCCATTTATAATGCCGTGCCCATCCAATGCGTGCATATGCATAATGTAAACAACACCGTGTCCCCCTGCATTCTCCTTTAAACGGATAATATACTGCACATTATCTCCACATCACACAGAAAATACATTGCTTGCGATGTATTTTTAATATACCTTGAGAGTGATGCACATTGAGTCAGACCCATTTCCTTGCTATCTGGCCTACAAGCCATGAAATGGCTTTTGTATTGTATGGCCACATTGAGGTAAAATTAGCAAAAAAAAAATCGACAACACATTACAGCCTGGTGAGCTTTATGAAAGCAGAACCTGAAATTTGCACCATCTATATCAAACAGTTCAAGGGCAGAATGCTAAATGATCCCAACATGACCTTCAATTTAGCTGATTGGACCTTATTCCGCCTGATCCAACATGTTTTATCATTCCAAAATCTAAAGTAACTGCAAAGGGGAGGCTAATTTGATAAGGGGACACGTGCTGGCTATGCTCTTCCATTATAATTAGCTGGGGCTGGCTTTACAGAGAGACCAATGCTCCATACCACTCGCTGCCCCGATGCCCACCCTTCTCCCTCCTGCTTACTATATAGTACCTCCCCATACCAAAATGGATTAACTTTGGGAAATAGTCCCGCGTGTGCAAATTCTAACCCATCAAACAACAATAAAGTCAGCATTTTTGTCCAGAACTTTCGACAATGCCTTCCAGACACGCCGTCGTGTCCTTGTGCAGCCAGACGTTTCTAAAGGCCCCATTCATAAGAAATGACTGGGGTGAGCTATTTATAGACGGCTCTTCTTCTCAAAATGTTGTTATCTTATGCCTAAGCAGTGAAGAGCAGTAATTCCATTAAAAATAGTGTCCAAGTTTACCAGACGTCCAACAAGCTTTTTCACAAGTTGATGTTTCTTTACTGGGATACTTTATCTAAGAACACCATGTAATAAACATGGAAACACTACTGCCAACCTTTTTAACTGGTGGCCCAAGGTTCTTCTTCCTTCTCTGTACATAATCCGCTTCACTAAATACAGAAAAGTAATGATGGCCTCTAGACAACCTCTGCCATCCTTGTTTGGGATCTACAAGTTTGAATACAGCTTTTGATATTGGACATTTGTTTGTGCACTTAATTACATACAGTGCGTTAAAATAATTACCAAACTAGCATCACTAAGAAGGGGTTTAAATGGTGTGTAATTGGCTGTAAATTATGTAGTCGAAAGAAAAGTACTGCAAAATAACACATTTTCCTCTATTTGCTCACAAATGCTCACATATAAAGCACTTATAGAAGTGTAAAAAAACAAAAACAAAGCGTTTGGATAAGAGACTTAATAACACGTACCTACACTTGATAACACAGCCATAATAGGTAAGGTTCCACTAAAAGACAATTACAAAGAGAAAACATTGCTACTACCAGTAAAGGTGATTCCCTTCCACCGCCACCAACACTTGACGCGCTGGTTGAAGGGGATGGTATCAGTCAGCAGAGACAGAGAGGGCAGCAGAAAACCAGCTGCACCGGCATTCTTCTGTTTACAAGGCTCCCACTTGTGGGGAATCCAATAAAGAGATGATCGGATCACATTCCAGCAAGGAGCTGCACTCTGACACCGCCTTGTCCCGCCCCGCTTCTCTTTTTCTGTTCTTATTAATGCCCGGGCTCCCGTTTTTTCTGCGGCCCGATGGCACCTGGACGAGACAGCAGTTTCACCGTGTTTTACAGCAAGGTGTTGACAAGACGTCCGATCAACACGGCAGATAAACGCGGGCTGACAGACGATGGTTGTCAAGGCCACAGGCTTTCAAACCCCAGAGCACAGGGCATAAAGCATCACTCAGAGCCAAGATGGGAATTTTTTTCATTCAAAAAAGTGTTTCATGTGATTTTTCTATAAATACCCTTTTTCGTCACATCGCGCAGCCTTTGTCGTCACTAGAATAAGGCCAAATGAGGAGTTGTGCAATGCAAAGACTGCAACCACTTCATTAGCATATCACATTGAGCTTGCTCTATTCCACATGCTTATCTTTTTGACTCTCATTCCTGCATTCATAATTCAAAATTTCGGTCCACTTTAGAACACTGATGGACTCAATTCAGTTTTACAATGTTTCCATTTTCGCAATAACCCAGATAGCTAATTAGCTGCAGCTCTTGATTCCTTTGTAGGTTATGTCAAGCCACATCAAGTTGGTATGAATGAAAGACTCAGTTTTGAACGACAAATGAGAAAGCAGGGTTTCAGCATGTCATGATAGTACCCACTGGCGATGTGCCTGCTCGTCTGAACTCCCCATTCCACCTCTACACCCAAAAGGGCAAGTTATTTGATACCGGATTCCAATATATAACAGCTTTTAGGCTGGTGCATACATTTGGTAAAAAAAAGTTGCATATATATATATACACAAAAAATAGTAAGATTCAATTGGATATCTATCTTATTATGTATACTATATAGGATTTTAAAATATGTCTCTGTTCATGTGAGGCATGGTGCACACACACACACACACACACACACACACACACACACACACACACACACACACACACACACACACACACA
>JAOPUA010000169.1:14899086-14913188 GCA_027122455.1 Trisopterus luscus | reverse complement strand
CACACACACACACACACACACACACACACACACACACACACACACACACACACACACACACACACACACACAACTGACCAATGTGACAGTAGTCGATGCCTAGTGTATTATTAAGAGGGGCACAGCAGTAGCAACAACAATGAGCCATCTGGAACAGGCGGTAGTTCATCAGCAGCCTAATAGAGACAACCACACACTTAATCAACTTCATCACGTCATAGTAAAACAAAACAACTAGAAACAAAGACAGACAACAAAGACAAATAAAAGGAAAAAGCTCACGCCAAAAAATATAAACAAAGACGCTCTGGCTTTAAGGATGGAAAAAAAATAGATACTTGATTCGTACCAACATGTTGCTTGTTCAGTTATTTGACGGTTTTTCAGTTACATTTCTACTGCAGGGAAATGCAGAAAAGCTGCGGCCTGCAGACACAACCACCCTCCACATTCAAAGGGACGAGAGAGGACTGTAATACAAACAAAGAATTGGCTCATTGTTCAACAAATAACAATCGCTTTACATTCTCTCCAATTGTACGACCAGTGGCCACATTTAAACAAGACAATAAGATATACATATCTTAAACAAAACAGAAATTGTCTTGCTGAATTAGAACACATAACTGGTTTTTCATAACGTAATCCAATCTTATTTGGATTAAGGTCATCCAAAAAGTGATGATGCATGTATGGCCATTTCTATTTTAAATAGGTTGAAATTGGAGTGCTACACTCCAGGTAAACATAGTCAATGAGTCACTCCTAGTATTACCCTCCCCATCAGCCCAATGCACATGGGCAAATTACAAAGAAAATGGCTGGGGAAACATGCAACACTTCATGATGTTTGCCCACCAAAATGAATGGCTTGAAAACCCTGAAACCCAGACAACCTTTCAACCTCAAATTAAGGTCATGAGTCATGATCAATATACCACCAAAAGGCATGGAATAGGGAAATTGTAATAACCACAAAACAATGGTTGCCAGGTTGTACACATCACTTATAAAATAGTTGTCATCACAAGGTGTGACTAGAACGTTTCCCTGAGTTTTAGTAATTGTATAAAAAAGAACAACAGCGGGCAGTCGCAACTAACCTTAGTGGACACCCATGCAATAGCAGTTCCACTCAATTTCAGATTTTGGATTTAATTGGAAAGAATACATAACGATCATTGCAGTGGCTAACTCAATTCAGAAATACAACATCTGTTTGCTCTCGATTAAAATAAAAATCGGATACTACCCTGAGTAAATGCTAGTCACTGCAGATCATATATCATTTCTGCAAAAGCGAAAACCAATGGTGAGGGATAAGTTGTTGTGCTTATGCATATACTTTCCGACAGCACTATCAGACGGCCTTTCTAATCCCAATGCCACTATGAGGTGAAGGGTTATGTTGATGTTAGACATTGTACATCTTGGCTAATATGTTGGTGTGGTTGAGGTCAAGGCAGAGATCTAAGAGGCGTATCTCTAGGCTACCTTCACTGGCCACACGTATAGAGACGCTTTTAAAATGTCCGGGAGTCTTTCTTTCTTGCGTCAATATTATGCCCCATCTACTACTGAGGGCTTTATATCATCAACAAGAAGAAGAAGAAGAAGAAGAAGAGAGCCGTCAACGTAGGACAATGTTAAGTGAAGTAAAGGCTAAATATCCGGGGGTAATCATAGCGCTGTCATTACCTCTGAGACAGGTCATATACGTTGAGAAGCTATGCAACGTTAGCTCTGTTATCATCCGCCGCCACCGACACGTCTAACCAAACCCTCGCTGTCAGCCTGGCCCCTGCACGTCATCCACCAATCATCTACATCTAAAATACCACCCAAACGACGGCATGCTTCTGGTGTACTACATGAACATTTACAGAAAATGCCCAGTCTGTCAGAACACATAACGACATAGCTTAGCTTACGTTGCAGACAAACAGGGCCTCGTCCTGCCGTAAAGCAGCCAGCGCTAGCCAGTACACTGGGCACTGAGCTCTGCGAGGACCAGCTAGGAAACGTACACTAAACACGCCAATATCGCAGAATACCGATTGTCTATGGTCCATGGCGATCGATACACTTCAATAATCCTAGCGCAATGCGGGCATGTGTGTATCTTACACGACCAGCACCAGAAGACGCCGAGCACCTAGCCTTGTCGCGAGCTAGCTGGTTACCAGGCGAGGCTAGCGTTGATGCAGCGCTAATGGACCGAGCTAACCTCAGCTAGGTGCTTAGCTACCATTTGCTCAAGCAAGGCTGTTGTTTTCCGAAAAAGACTGTAGCGAAAATTGTGTTTTACTTGCACAGGCCGTGATACTTACCTCAGATGAAGTGTCCCAGAATGTACTATGGCGAAATGAATGGATGTCTAGATGTTATTAACCAAATGATTCCGTTTATCGTTTTTCATTCGTTAGCTCGATGTATCCACATTCGCGCTGCACTTGGAGCTCTAACGAGACGTTTGTACCAGCCGGTCGGGCTCGCGCACAGTTGTTGAAGTTTGTCGCGGGGACGTGCTTTTTCCAGATAGCAGCTGCCACAGCTTATCGGCTCTAGTGTAATAGTATGATTTTCTTGTTCCAATATAACGGCGCATTTACTATTACTGCTACTTACTTACTCGAGAAATGTGTTTATTATTGAATATGTAAACGAGACACAAAAGCATTTTGAAAGGTAGGCCCCCATGGTTAACCATTATCTCAGTATGGGTATGTCAGTATGGCTGTACAACACATCCACCTATAGCCGTTTGATGTGTGTGTCTGTCAATTAAATGTTTGTTTGTGTGTGCGTGTGTGTGTGTGTGTGTGTGTGTGTGTGTGTGTGTGAGGGAGAGGGAGAGAGAGAGAGAGAGAGAGAGAGAGAGAGATTAGAGTAAAGGACTGGTTATATAATCTTATTGCCTTGCCCATAGAAAGAAGGGATAGCGAGAAAGAAAGATATAATCAAGGTAAGGTTTTAATTAATTTAATTAAGGTAAATCAATAAAATGTAGACATAAATTTAGATAGATAGAGTAACCATTACAGTGAAGGGGCATGTGGTAAAGTATTTAAATATTTGGAAAGTGGAAACAGGGTGGAAAGAGATACAATTATCTAAAATGTGTAAACGAAAATGTTCTCTCTGTGTGACCTTACGGACTATTTATTTAAATATCTATTAATTATTTTACCTTAACCATACATCTTATTCAGTGTCTTACAGACACATATTGCTATGTGTCAGGTGTATAGCAACCGCTTCTTTTGCAAGTGAACAGGCCCTGTTTATAACAGATGCTCTATCTATCATATCGATCATTATGCACATAGAGGGTATACAGAGTACTAGTGCATTACAATGTATAGCCTACCTCAAAGTGCAAGTGACCAAACCTGTCAATGCGGCAAGGATTTTAATGTCCTCATATGAAACACGACCACAACATGAACCAGAAGCAAATGCAAGCAGCAAAAAAAAAAAAGGAAAAAAATACAGAAAGGTAACTACAACTTGAGGAACGGAATGTCAAGGAAACACGAAGGAGGGAGCAGGGAGTTTGTCCGGGGAGAGGTTTGGGGGTAAGGGGAGAAGGGGATGCAGGGTTTGTGGGGGATGGGGGCTGCAGACCCACGGGAATGCTAAGCTGTTCTGGAATGCTAGTTGATTCTGGTAATTTCTGCTGGGACATAACACATGGTGTGAGAAGGGAATCAAGTGGGGAGGGCGGGAAAAGGTAGGAGACAGGAAATACATGGGTATAATGGTAATGGTAAAGTGCTAGAGTAGATGGAGGAAAGTAACAGACAGAAGTGTGACGGAGAGAGAGAGAGGCAAAGAGGGGTAAAGTCAGTAGAACCAAGTAAGCGAGGGCAGTGGAAAAACGGATTTCATAAGGAAGGGAAGGGAAAGGAATGTCAGAGGCAGAGTAGACATTGTGTGTGTGTGTGTGTGTGTGTGTGTGTGTGTGTGTGTGTGTGTGTGTGTGTGTGTGTGTGCGTAACAAGACATGAAACCATGCAAAAGTGTTTTTTCAATAGGCAAGTTTGCATCCACATTGAGGATCTAATTGCAATGTCTCCCTTCACCCTGTCCACTGTACCAGTCACATATGAGTTTAGGGAAAGAAAGCATGTGAAAAGAGACACACATAATCAAGTACATATGGTCGTGTTTTGTGTGTGTGTGTGTGTGTGTGTGTGTGTGTGTGTGTGTGTGAGCACAAGCACACCCAACCGCAAGCACACACGCACATGCAAGCATGCGCATGCTCACATACGGACACACGCAGGCATGCATATTGCACGATGGGAGGCACTGGAAAGGTATACACATGAACTCTCATAGCTCACTAGCTTATACACTCCCAAAATCAAGAATTGTATGCCCATGGTGGTACATTGGTGCATTCTTATTTGCACAGATGTGTGTAGCCATAATAGACTACCAACAAACACAATATCTTTTTGGAGTTGAAACTTGTGTAGAACCAGCCAGTTAGGAAACTTTTCCTATGCTGTAATATGCAATAAGCTGCATTAAGCTGCATAGTGTGGGCACAGCAGGGTAGTTTTTTTTTCCATGCATTGGCTCACTGAAGTAGCAGCACCCTCTTGTCTTAACCCCTTCACAAGCTCCTGGTGCGGCCCACTGTAATCCCTGACCAAGGCTCCCCAAGCCCGCAGTTTAGTTTGGTCACGCTGGAAGTGGCCACAAGTCAGACACGCCTTGCATACCCAGCAGGGCGTTCCCTGGATCCTGAGATGCTGTTGCTGTCGCTTCTGAAGCTTATGTTGATTGGTGTAATTGGTCTTGTTGGAACATTTATTATCTTTCACTTAGTTTTTTTCGCTTTTGGAAGGAAGGAATCCCGGGAGCAGCTTTCCTATTTTAAATAACTAGTTAAATTACTTAATGTGGCAATCTCAAAAGTAGAAAATAAACAAAAAAGTTATGGTACTCCCTCCCTGAATGAGGTAACACAATGGGGATTTAGCCAATGGCCAACTGATGAAATCCTTTGCACTTGCATTATTACGATATGAATGTATGAATATGAGCTTGTTGTCAGTGGCGAAACTGTTTGTATCCCTAGGATGAAATACAATATATCACCAAAGGTGAATTTTATAAAAATGCTCCACGCAGTTTATTTTGAAATAAAGTGTATCTGGACCCAATGATTAAAAAAGCCTACATCAACTGGATGGGCCTTTGCTGAAGACTTTGACTCTTCCTACTTATCTTAACGGTGTGAAAACTTGAAAGAAAATAGCCTGGATTAGCTGGATTATTTTGAAGTCATGAGACAGATATATATAAAAAAAGATATATCAGGCTCTCATAGAGACAGTGTGGTTGGTCCATATCCAAATTCTGGTAACAAGGCAAGTGGAGAGCAAAGACAAGTAGCATGCAACCGGCTTAGCTAATTATGTTATCCCCTCTTGTTAATATGGGGTTGAATCGTCGTGCATTTAGCATGCGTGCATACCGGTCAGTGACAGTTTGTGTGACCCCAGGGGGGCTCGGTACCATTGCATCCAGAGGTTTGTTTCAAGTAAGGTGGGATTAAGAGGTCGGTCTCGCCCTCACCAGATGAGCGTTTGATGCTAAGAACAAGGAGGCATACAAATGGAAAAAAGTCACCCAAATTCTGAAGCTTCATGAAGTTGAAGACATCACTCTAAAATTCAGCATATTTAGTACTGCCAAGAACAAATATTTCATTATCCAAATGCACTTCTTTAAATAGTTGATCAACTCAACGTGCATGACTTGTATATTTTTGTATATTATTTGTATCGATTTTTATTTTATCTTTTATTTATTGACAACATAATAAATAAAACATAATAAATAAAACGGTAGATTTACGTTTGAGTCAAACTCATTAGACTTATGTAGGATTAACTAACTAATAACTGTAGAGAAAAATCCATTAATTTGGACATTAGAGTAAAGTTTCAGGACTGAAAAAAACCTGTCCACTCGCTGTTGTCGTGCTGCATGTAGGAACAGCAGCTGAACAACCTGTGCATGTAAAGTAACAATCAGCTTAAAACTTGGCATCAATATGCCTAGTTAAGTTGAAGATAAACAGCAACATGATAGTCTTGATAATGACAAAAATGTATTTAACAGTGTAATTAACAGTAACAAAACTAAAAAGTGCTACTAGATGTGTGCTGGATAGATCACTCTACCAGCCTACCCAGTGGACTGAAGCAGACGTTGCTCATCTATCAGTCATACATCTAGGTGGACACGCCCACTTGTGATGTCAGAAGAGATGCTGCTGTCTGTTTGAAACGAACAAACAACAAAGCGTGAGATGTTCTTTAAACAATTGTCTCCATTTGTGGTCTATTTCCTGCAAAAAAAGGAAGATATCAGTGTCTTATACAACTTTAAATCTTGGCATCCAGATTATAAATCACAAACAGGACCCTGGCTCATTAAACCATATTAGCTTTACCCCAGAAAACAGGCAGGCAAATAACACATTGAGGGAATCATTAGAACAGCAGTCCCTAAATATCCCCCCACGTAAAGTCTGCAAAAAGGGTATTCACTGAATACGGTTTGATGGATGAACTAATTATACTACACATGGTCACACAGTATTACTCTGCAATTTCTTTTTACAATATCTGTGGGTCAATAGTCAGATAACTTGTTCTGCATTTAGACCACAAAACCAATTTAGGGATTACTCTGGTCTGGTACAACACACCCTTTCTGCCGACACTCTCTGACAACCTGCCCGATAACTAACAGTTGGATACAATAATGCTATTTGAGGATGATCTGTTGAAAGGCAAGTGAAACATTGATAGTTGGTGCACATCGCTCCCTAGTGGATGGTCATGTGTAGCAAGTGCTCGACACCAAACCGAAGAGCACAAAACAATCCATCGGCTTGAAGTCTGACCTATACGAAGCTTGCTTGTTTCGAGAAATGGAGAAAGAGAAAGATATTGTCACAATATGCTGTATTTCAATAAACTTTCCAGATACAGAAACACATTTGTGCAGTTTAGCCATAACAAATAAAGATTTTACAAAATCAACAATGTACATGGAAAATTAAGGTGAACAGACAAATAACTACATCAACTTCCTGATGTCCGTTTAGTAGATTAACCAAATTCAGTGCATATTAGCAATAGCTCCGGGAGGGGCAGTGCAGAAAACATTCTCTATTTGTATTGGAGTTGAAGATCAAAACAATCCAAGCTTAAGGGAAATACTAAAACCCAATAATTGCCAACTTGTACTCACCTAGTTATTATAATTAAGGTTTAGATTCTATAACCAACTTGTAACTTTGAACCAATTATTCTATAAATGAGTAAAACGGAACATGCAGCCTTGTGTTGATCCACCTTAGAACAGATGGAGCAATGGAGAGATTGCGTAAGTACAAGGCTTTGCTTAAAACCAAACTGTAATCCAAGGGTATGGAGATGCCGTGCATTGGGGTTTAGCATTAGTCCCAACAGGTGTTGCTAGACCTAGAATGAACAGAATTGCTACATGAAAATAATAAGTGATTTCTTGGATTTTTTGCAGACTCAGAGAACCCACGCAATAAATATAATTTCCAGTTAAATTAAGGATTAATTATCTGTTGGCCAAAGTTGAGCTTATTTGCATATGCCCAAACCATTTCCATTTTAACTGAAATCAAGGCCATCAAATAATTCTGGCAAACCGTTAAGATTCAAAACAGCAAAGAAAGGCATTGGATTGTATAGAAATATGTATCCGCTGGAGCAAGGATGAAGAGAGGAACTGGTTTAATGGCAGCATAAATAATTTTGGATTTGAATTTCAACTCTAAATCCGTAGCTGACAAGTTAACAAAAAAACAAAGGCTAAACCTGACAATAAATCTCACAGCAATTAATTAATTATTATTAATTATATTATTAATTAATTAATTAATTCAAAATCAGTATCCCCTGTATTTAAATTCTGACACCAACATCACTGGAAGCAAATGCAGACTTTAACTCACATTCTTCAACAAATGAACCACGGGTAGGAACGCTCAACAAAATGCTTTAAAAGCCACTTGTAGAAAAAGAACCCATTCATAAATACTCTTGTGACAATGCATGACAACTGTCCATAGGGTCTCTCAGGGGAAGTCTTGAAGTTGGGACATAAAGGAGTCAGCCTCTGTAATGGATGCCAGGTTTGTCTGTTCAGGACCATTGTGCTGTCTTTGACCAAAATCAATTATTACTTCTGGTCCCACATGTCAGAGAAATCCTGCTGTTTCAAGATCACAGCCCTGGTCTTCAGAAAGGTGCAATTTGTGCTAAGGGCTAATGATTTAGCTTGGTCGATGCAAGTGTTGTTGAGCTTCATCAAATAAGATTACTGAAAAGGACATGGTTAGGAGAGGGAGAAGCAAGTCCAACAAATAACTTTGTCAATAGCAGCTTGTTTGGTGATCAAACTCTTTCATTTAAATAGGAAAAAAATAATCTGTTTCTCTCTCTCTCTCTCCCCCGAGCAGAACCTGTGAAAAAGTATGAAAACACATTTGGGTAGGTGTGGCCATAAACGTATAATGAGCATGTTGTGGTTATACACCGACAGTGCTGTGTTTGTGTATTTCCATCTATCCCAGCAGCAGGCCAGACAGGGCGTTCAGGTCCCTCATGTAGGGGTTGTCACTGAGGATCCCGTCGATGCGTTGCTTCTGCTCGGGGAAGATGTCGTACAGCTTGGCCTTCAGCTCCAGCGTCTCTGCCTTCGACCGCTGCGGAGGCGGAGGCGGTGTCGGCGACTGGGAGGTGGAAGGGGAAGGGGAGCGGCGGCGTGGTGGGTGCCACTCCGGGGCTCCCTTCTGAGGCCAGTTGGGCTGGGGTCTGTCGGTGGACGGCTGGGGTCTGCCGTAGGCCGAGGTGGAGGCGGTCTGCGGGTCCTGGACGTAGGCTGGCTGCTGTTGGTGGTGTGGCTGTTGGATTGGGGGCAGGGGGTCTGCTCGTCTCCTCGGTGGAGGAGTGAAGGTGCTCCGCCTAACAAACAGATGGGGAACAGGGGGAGGGGGGGTTTGGTCCCTCTTCTTGGAAGCATATTCAACTGATTGATTATGACATTGCTGAACTTACTTGCGCAAGAACAGCTCCAGGTGTGGACCGTGCCTCCCAAGAGGGTCGTCTGGTATCATGAAGTGATCCTCCACAAAGGTGAAGGGAAGGAGCCTGGGGGAGGCAACAAACAAAACAAGATTATTTGGTCTTGCCCAAAAGCCTAGGCTATTCTCGTACTAGGTTGCCGGCGAGCAATGGACAATTCCTGGTCTAGCAAGTACATTTGCGGCCATGTTTAGCCAGGGTTTGTTCAGTGTAGCATTTAACAAGCCACTTCATTGGTGGAACCTTTCCATTGTGCTGTGAGATAATGATGATGCTCAGCAGAGCTCTAACCGCTAGACATGACCAGCAGCCAGAAGACAAGAAGCATGATCCATAAAAAAAACGTTAAAGCACTTGATGGCATTGAGTGATGAATAAGCGATGTACAACATGTCAGCACATGTGTGGCGAATGGGTGAAACGTTAAGCCTACTGTCGGACAGTGGTCTAATATTCATGCATTCGTTTCTAGGACATGTGGAAACACCCCTAGAGGGCGCCACAGCCACATCCCAAAACTTGCTCTCCATTAGCATCAGGGAGATGTACCAGTGTGCATCAACAGGCAGACAACAGTCGCCGTTACGTTCCGCTGATTTGTGGTGTTGTGGATTCTTCCCCTTATCTGTTTTTTCTCTCCTTCTCTGTCCTATATTTTCAGGACTACATAACGTTCGGGACCCCGGACTGTATGAGGCATCGAGGGCCCTGATGGTTCAATAAATTATTTTTGTTAACACGTGAAACCAAGTCTCCTATGTTTGAGTTTGACATTAGGCCCTCCCATCCCCTAGACTGGAGGTTCGTAATGGTCACCGATAAATGCAGTTGTGAATAAGTGAGAAGGAACGATCCAGGTCAGCAATAGCATTAAACTAAAAGTCATTAACCTTCCTTTGCCGATACCCTGATGTCGTGCACACTCACACACATGCACACACTGAACAAGGGGGGTATCAGTGATGGGATAGCCTACGAACGGGTCACAAACCTCTCCTGGATGATGCGCAGCCAGGCAATCGATGTGTCGACAAAGTCCCTCAGGTTGTCATTGGTTACAATGACCCCCTCCGTTTTCTCGGCCAAGTGGAGCAGGAACCTGTGTGCATTGAATCGGTTGAGGTCATTTAGTAACAGGCTCCTCCCCTATTCCCAGCCGAGCATAAAGCGCTTAATGCAAAACAGTTTAAAGTGGAATTTATTAGTTGTGTGTTCCTCATTCACTTGATTTGTCTACATATGTCAACCAGGCAAGTTCCAATGCTCACATCAAACATTCAGACCCATATTTAATCCCTCCTGACCACAATTCTGGTGGGGGGGGAACATCTGGAGGGATGGAACAGCTGGAGAGAGTGACTGCATGGATGGGGATAGCTCACCTGTCGTCATGGGAGGCTATCCTCTGACCGCAGACCTCCCTGGACGGGGTGAAGGAGAGCAGTCTCAGGTTCTCCAGCTGATTCAGAAAGTGTTGCTCTAGAGAACAAAAATTAAAGGAGCAGGCCACGCTTAGCATCTACGCACGTGTGCGTCGCCACGTGCTCTCTGGCACACAAACACACGTACACACACACACACACACACACACACACACACACACACACACACACCTATGGTGAGCCGGTCCCTTTTCTGCCGCCACTGGGGGACAAAGACGGTGATCTCCCGGTGGCCCCGGCTCCAGAAGGCCTCCACCGCCAGCGCGATGCCGCGGCACGAGTAGAACCGACGGAGCCCGTGCCTGAGAGGGACGAGAGACACGAGGAGATGATGATGATGATGATTGACCTGGGGACCGCCTGGGTTGGAGGTTGGCTAGAGTCTGGGTTTTCTGATCTGTTCGGAAGGTAACTAAAAGTCTCGGTGGAAGTTTGATGTTCATGTGAAAATTACTTTAGAATTTAATTGGGTTATTTTATATACGTTGTACCATTAAACCTTTTCCAAAGTACATTGCAAGCATTATTATTGATTACATGATTATTTCCATGTCGGAATTTTATCCCTGCTTTTTTGTTTGTGACATAAATAAATATGGGACGCACAGTGTTTGATATTATAAAGCAATACCAAAGTATAAATGCTAAGCGATGATTCCTAAAATAAAATAAGCATGTTAGGAGGACAATGCAAATTGTGGCTTTTGGCATGTGAAGTTTTGGCACAGACGCAGATGAAACCATTTTCTTCAGTGAAGAAGAAGAACCATGAGTCTTTTCAGAGCTCCTAAAAGCACAAAGCAAAAACCCTGGTAGCAACACGTGTGCGCGCACATAAACATCCGGTTCCTTAAAGGTTTTGGTATCACATCGTGACGTTATAGAGAGACGGCCATGCGTGGCCCACCAGGTGACCCATATCACAGAGTGGAGACATGCATACACCCAAACAACGCACGTCAGTCGACAAATGACACGCCAAGCGGGTTTCCAGGGTAACCCAAAACGACAACAACAACAACAGACGACAAAGTCGGCAGTACGGCAGATTGATGATGAGGGATGATGCAAGATCACCTGCCAATGGGATTATTCTTCATTCAAATTCCCGTGTACATGGATGGGGGTTTTCATTTTTACATTCAACAACGTTATGCACAGTTTTAGTGAGGTCAATGGGTCCCCAATGTCCCCCATATTCGCCAAGGACTTTTCCTTATTGTGATAACTACGGTACAAAAGTATTCTGTGATACCTGCCTCAAGAGTTTTGAGTTACTGGTTGAATGAAGTGCAACACTACAGTCGTCCAACTAGAGACTGGGGATCAAAATGGGACACGGGACAATGGATCATAGAATGTGGGCTTGTGAAGAGTGCTCACTCTTGTGCAGCAAGAGTGATGCAGTGCAAGATTTGCATGGAGGGCAGCACACGCACACATACAAAGTTTTAGCTTGTTGTCGGGGCTGCTATGCAACGTCGGGGAAGTCCCCAAGTGCATGTACCGCAGAACACTTCACAGCAAGAAACAGGAAGAGGTGACACGAGGACCAGAGAGTCCATATTTACACAAAGTTTTAAAACGGTGATAAGCATCTGCATTGCAGCCACAGAGATGGAAAGGAAGAAGAAGCCTTTGAGATGATGGAAGGAAGTGTAGTGAAATATATTATAACCGAGAGGTGAAAGATCAATGGGTTCAGCTTAGAAAATCTGATTGCGCTAAAATAAAAAGGGAGTACATTTGAGAAAACTGAGGTACAAATGATCTTAATAAACAAATGTACCCTTCTTTGCTAAACTTTTAGAGATGGCCATGCATTGGTATGCATCAAGCATTTGACCTCTGGCCAGGGGCTACATGTACACAGTATTTTAGCCTGTTTATTTGTCTCAGCTGTGTACTGTACTGTATCTGCCACCACGTGGTGTCTCTATGTTCACATTTCTTAGTGTGGGGACAGGCCAGTGTCTCTCCAATTGGCATGAGATGTTATTTCCAACAAACCGCCATTGGTTTATGTCCCTTGAAGGACGAACCAAATGGCCGATGACCGGCCGTCTGGGTCATAGCCAGGGCCATGTACCTCATCAACGGAGACACTGCATGTGTTCTTCTGTGATTCACGCCTTCTTTTGTATAATACTCGCCCTAAGTCCGTACCTTGCGGTATGACATCCTGTAATACTACTAATAATGCTACTACAACTACTACGACGACGAAAATACACAAGTCTATATGAACAGCTTAGAAATACACTGCAGTCTAACACGCTTTGTCTCTCGTTTTTTTGTACGTCCCATTTTTGTTGGTCGATTTAATCTGCTTGCTTCCAGGAATTTCCCCTCGGGGAAAATTACAGTTTCATGCATTTAATTGAAAGCATCTTTCTTTGAAAAGTCTCCCCAAAAGAGTAAGCAAGGTGGTTGAGAAGGAGATGGTGGTGAAGGTAAGAAGTAACAGGATACAAGATTCAGCAGAAATTGAAATAGCTAATTAATTGACACAGCGTCCTGACGATGGGATGCACTGAATTTTTTCAAAGTAAGTCCTTCTCTACTTCTTCAAATTATATATTAGTTGTGACTGATTTAAGGGGTTTAGTTCATGCATGCACACAAAATATTTGACAACTGAAAATGAATTCAGTGTGAATAAATTGGATAAATCCGATGGTAGGGTTAGGGTTAGAACAGAAAACATGTTGACTTGCCTTGTGAGATCTAAATATTCAGGTTTGTCAATGAATATCAGACTGGCTTTGGCTGGGCAGCAATTCATTTCCAAATATGGGAGGGGCCTCGCCCTCATATTTGATCTTGTCAAATCAGTTTGAAAGTAAAGAAACAATATTTTCTTCACTGAGATAATCCCTAAGTGCAGATATCGGTAGAGCCTTTAACATAATTATTCAGTCTATTAAGGATGAAAACTGTTTTGATGGCTCAGTAGATTGCTACACTTTGTTTATTTGCCACAGGCTTGAAAGCCAGACTCCAGAGAGCAGGAGAATGGGAACTTGCGAGATCAGGATGGTGTGATGGAAAAAACATATGTTGCTACCCTTAAGTTATATAGGCTTTGTTTTCTATTCCGTGTATCATCTTGCCACCCTGCTTTTCCTCATTGTCGTCTACGTCGACCTTTGTGCTTGGGTCAGCCCCCTCACCAGTGAGCGATGTCGTCAAAATGTTAGCCCTTGTGCTCTGGCCAGCTACCCTACCTTCCTCAGAGTCAATCAAAAAGTAAACCCTTTTCTATGGGTAACCGGCCTGCGTTCCTCAGATTCAATCGTGATGTCTACCTTCGTACTTGGGTAAAATGGTCACAAGGGATAGGACATCCTCTTGTGCACTCTTCCGCCATAGTCTCTGCGTGCACATGAAGTTTTTTATTTTTATTTATTTTTTATTTTTTTATTTATTTATTTTTTTTGCTCAGACGAAGTTCGTGTCGCTCTCATTGGGATTGCATGAGAGCACGAAGTTCGGCTGTCTGCCTGCG
>JAOPUA010000169.1:14759991-14771020 GCA_027122455.1 Trisopterus luscus | reverse complement strand
GTGAGGGTGTTTAAACATCTTGTTCTGGGTCTTGATCTCTGTAGGTCTGCATCACAGATCTGGTTGTGATGGCATACCTAGATAAAGACAAGAGGGACCTGAACATCTGGATAACAAAAATGTAAAAGAGAGAGAGAGAGAGAGAGAGAGAGAGAGAGAGAGATGGAAGGGTCAGAAATGGCCCAATGGAATAAAGAGGGAGTTAAGATGCAAAATGGCCACAAATGATGTGGATTGAGGAGTTGACACGATAGGAGGAGACAGAAATACACGAGACTCGACGAGAGCCAAACACCAAAGTCAAGCGCCCTGCAATCTCAGAGTTCCCTGGAAATGAAAACCGATTAAGAAATGAAACAAATCTCAAACAACTTTGTCATTCCAGCTTAAATACTTCCTTAAAAATGCTCTACAGTTGACAAAATAAGATAAAACATGTCAAAATCAAAACATGCCAAATTATGCTTTGTTGACAACTTTCTCGCATAGCATCAGTCTTGACACTCAAAGATGGTACAACGTTTAGGCCAGAGCTAAACGGGTGTGAGAAAAATGTGTTAAAGGCTTACAAACTGTCTCTTGATGATTTTCCTGACAAATTTGGTCGTATGCATGGGTGTGGTTGCATATAAATACTAACACTTTTGAATACTAACAGATACATAAAGACAGATATTTCTCAATTCTAGCTAAAATGCTAGTGCCACTAAAAGCAGCAGCGCTAGCACATTTATGCAAATCGTTTCATGGCAAACAGTATTCATTTTTAATAGTCATTCCTACAGTGGGTAACAACAAGAATACACACAAAATGGGAGGAGGTAGAGACGGGAGGTCTGGGTGAAAAGGCTAGGTTGGACATTAAGGGCTCGAAATACAAATCTAAATCTAACCAAGGAAGACGTCACAGAAAGGATGAAAGTAAAATAGAAAATAAATCAATAAAGGGACTTAGATTGGGGGACTTAGATGATCAGTTCGGCATGTTTCCCTTGGTAGAAATTCAGGTGCAATTTCCGGTCAAAAGTCTGATCTGAAAATCAGTTGTCTACTGGGCAATGATTTTGAATGACTAGGATCTATACCGACACGGTGAGTACGATGGCGGGATGGTGGGTAAAAGCAGCAGTTGAACAAGAGAGGTGACAGAGAAACATTCTTCAAAGCTTATGCTGAGATACATGGATGGCTGGGACACGTGGACGGCTGTGATGCATGAATGGAATGGCTGACTGGCGGTTGGAGAGCGATAAGGGAGTACACTTGGCCTTAAGAACACGGTGGAACACATACATAATCACTTGCTTTTTTTTCCGGCACAGAATAAAAAAAGTTTTGGCTGTCCAAAGCTGCAGCCAAGCCACTGAGCAGCAGATGGAGAATGGAGGGGGAGGTGCGGGAAAGGAAGAAAGGAAGGATGAATGGATGGGATGGAAGGAATGAAGGAAGGAGGAAAGAAAGTGAGGAAGCTGCAAAAACTAATACTAGCCGCTCCCTAATGCTCCGTCTTTCATTTAATATCGGTTGGCTCGCACACATTTGTCATCCTCTGTCCCTCCGCGACGGCCCGGGCAGAAGTCTGTATTCATCATGGACTCTTCTCCCCCTGTCCTCCCGCCTCACCCTTTCACCTCCATCTTCATCCTCCTTCCCATTTCTTCTCCTTCTTCTTCTCCTTGGCCCCCTTTCATCATAGTGTCCTTTCCATGAATCCTGCCAGATGCTCCTCCTCCTTATCCACCACCTCCTCCTCCTCCTCCTCCTCCCCCCGTGTTTTGTGCGCGCTCCTCTCTCTGTCACCCGTCACCCCCCCCACCCCCCCCTCTGATCCTCTACACTGGAAACACCAGGAAGCCGGAGAAGGTGGAGTACTTCCAGCCCCCCATCAGGTTCCCCCGCTCCAGCTTGAGGTAGGCCCGGTCGCCCTTCTCCATCTGGATCAGCACCCCGTTGCTGGCGGCCTCACGCGTCACGTCCTGGTCGCCCGCAAACGCTGAGATCACCGGCCACCCGTTGTGCATCAGGCTCACCTGGGGAGAGCAAGAAAACACGCGTTGCTGGAGGGTACTTTGTGGACACGTATACATAGGCGCCGCGTTGGCCTTTGGATCGTGCGCCGATCACGCCGCCATATTGGAGAGGCCAAGACTGGCCTGTAAACAAATACAAGTAAAGTGTTTGTTATAAGATTTATATATTTTTGTACTCAATGTAGATGACCCTCTAATAAAAACAACTAGTTGAGATCGGTTGAGAAATGTAAACGTTACAGTGCTTTTAATCCAGAAAAAAAACACCACGGCCCCACTTACATATTTATTTGCAGGGCAGTCATGGCTTCTTTAATATAGGTACAAGGTTGACATATGTCTATGAGGAACTCTGTTAAATGAGTCACAATGCTGTGATACGTAAAACATGTGAAACCAGCATTGTAGCCTTAAATCACAGAATATATGTTTCCAATTCAAATTTAAATGCAATAATGTATATTGTTTTGTAAAAGATGAATTCAGTAGAATCACTATCTGCACCTGACAAACATGAAAACCTGAAAAACTCATCCACCTATTCCTGAGAGACATATCACTGTTTCTTCCCTGTGCTATCAACAAATGCTTGTAAGATGTTATTTCGATTAATTAATTAATCTCATCCCTTGAGGATTCGGTCTTGTGGAAGAAAAAGATAGAAAACAGTAAGATAGATGAGTACACCATTATTGTTCGACAGTAGCACTATAAACATAACCTCTGCCATCATGACCATGTCTTCAATCAAGCAAGGTCCCCGTTGTGGGTTGATTAAGACAAGGATAATTAGTAGACTACTTGCCCGGTCAAACTACAATTTGGCAGGAATAGTTATCGGCGCTACACTGTTAAGGCACTGCTGTGATTAAACAACAGAGTTGAAAGAAAAAATAGCATCTGGATTAGCATGCAAGCAAAACATAGCTGAGGGCAACAAGATGTGGGCAAACGCAGCGTGGATGTATGCACACACACACACACACACACACACACACAGAAACACAAACTGTTAAAAGGAAGAACCTGCTGTCTTCTTCATCCGAACAGCTACAAAATCAAGAAACCAACCCAACACTTTGATTCAGATACTTAAAACATCACTGAACGCCACTCTACCTGTCAGACCTGTCAGGAGAGTTTCACACCAGCCCAGCCTGGAGAATACCAACTCCCCATTACTAGACTAACCCGATGGCTCCCGGTGAAAGTCACGCGTGACTACTTCCCATAATACTGGAGCGCCATCAGCTCTAACCTGTTCACCGAGGCAACATACTTTGACACAAAGATCCAATGATGATGATACCCATTATGCAGCTCTGCTGTCTGACGGACACGGCGGGCGGCTAAAAAGGACAATGTATGTACCGCTTCGCTTCAATTTAGCCCCATTAACCCTGGGGCCAGTGGGCATGACCACGCGCAAAAGACAGGGCAGAAAAAAAAGGAAGCAAGGAAGCAAGAAAGAACAATTAAAAGACGTGAGTAAAGTTCACAGGTAAAGCAAGGGCAGAGGAGATAAGAGGATGAAAAGAAGAGAAAACAAGGAGAACAAAACAGTGATTAAAAAGAAGAAAGAGTGTGCAAAGATAATGATCCCTGTAGTCGCTAGCAGAGTGCCAGGAGACGGACAGACTTTAAGAGAAATTGTCTCTGTTCAGCGTGCATGTAACTCCCCCGAAAGACAGAGAGACAGGAGACAAAGGAGGGTCAGCTACACTACATCAACGTGAGGCCTTTGGGATCACACACACACACACACACATATACACACACACACACACACACACAGGGACGCAACCGTGCAGATGGTCTCTCAGTCACTTTGTTGTGCCTTGACTTTATTTATTCATTATCTCTTTCTCTCTCTCTTTCTAGGCCTTTCTCTCACACACACACGCTCTGTTTCTGACTTTCCCACATAAACACTCTGTTTTCCAGACAGCTATACATGGCCGTGATGTATGGGTCTAATAAAGTAGTGACAAAGGCTTTTTTTGGAAAGATGAGACACACACACACACACACACACAGTCTCACACATACACACCACACGCACACACACAGACACACAAGCATGTGTGTGTGAGGTTAAATGCATATATATATGTATGTATTTAATTGTGTGTGTGTGGGGGGGAGGGGGGGGGGTCTTTAAATGGCTGGATGAAGGCTACGGCATCAGGGTGAAGCACTTAATGCCAGAGCCACCATGACACCCCCTCATTACGTCATCATCGCCCATTCCAATGACCGGCCTGACAGCACAATAATACGCATATCTTGATGACCTATACGTTTCTCTTTGTGTCTTTCTCTCTCTCTTTGTCTCACTCTCTCTCTCACGTTCTATCTTTCAATCTCTCACTTTCTCTCGCGCTCTCTCTCTCTCCATCAATCTGTTGGTCTGTCTCTCACTGTTCCATTAAAGCAATAGTTGGAAGAAAATGTTGACAAAGACAATGGTGGGTCTGACTGCTGGCTTTGAGGATGTTTGCTTCCAAAAGTTTTATTTCTGGCTTGGCTGGGGTTTTTACTATCACAGTTTTATTTTTTTGCAGCTCCGAAATTAGTGATGATTGGGAATGTTTTCCTGATTAATTGGATATCTTTTTTTTTCATTTTTTTAGAAGTGCTGCTTGATAAAAGAGTTGGAAGAAATTAGTTGTATGCAAAAACAGCTTTAAATCATCCCTAGTCAGACACAGGGGGATATTAAACACCCTGCATAGAATAGTTTGAGAGATCGGATTAGGAGAACAATGTGCTATTAACACACTGGGTCTGGTTTCCAAAGGGATCGAGGCACACAGAATAAAGACTATGGTTACAACCATATTTAGATAATACACTACATAACATATACAAACACGTATTTACAGTTGTTATAGTAATGATTACCACTGACTTCTCATCCCAAATGGTTGCTTCTGCACATCTTTGAAAATTGCAAAATATTCAACTTCCTAGTGCAATGGGACACCCACTCACACAACTGGTTTGGATGGGAAGGGTGGCCTTAAAGGATCTCAACTTTATATATAACCCATCCCACACATATCGTGGGATGTCAGTTTCACCTACGGGCTGATTTAACGTACTGTCATCATCTTCCTTCTTTGTGCTTTAACATCTGGCTGTACAGCACCACAGTATCTACACTATTCCTAAAATAGAATCCAACCCTCCATTGGATTAATATAGGACATATAGTACATATAGTCAAAAACATAATACACCCTTAGACTTAAAAGTGTGCAAGGTCATCCTCTTGTGTATTTCTAGATAGATGCGTGATCTGTTTCACACATTCACCCAAGCTTTATGAGACGGAGATGAAATCATGCTAATATCAGTGTGTGTGTGTGTGTGTGTGTTTGTGTGTTTGTGTGTGTGTGTGTGTGTGTGTGTGTGTGTGTGTGTGGGTGCGCATCATCCCATTTGAAAAGTGTGGAGAGGGTGGGAAGCCTTTTTATCACTGTTTCATCACTGTAGCACTAAAGGAATCCCCCAGCACACCAGCCCATGAAGCCCACCTACACACACACACACACACACTAAAGTTTCCTCTGTACGAACACCATAAGGCCTCTGAGAATACACAAAACATGATATGATTTAGCCTTTTATCGTGACTTATCATGCCTATCAGACTTCCAACAATCCTCAACGTTTAGTATAACAACTGAGATTATATAATAGCAACTGAAACTGGTATACAGTTTGCAATACAACCGAGGCATATTCCAGATATCCAATTAACTGTTTGGGCACTGATCAATTGATGAGCCATGTTTTCAAGTAGGCCTAGGGGATCTAGGGAGGCAAAAATAGCATTAAATGGGCCCTATTCGACTACAATCTGTGAGTGACATCACAAGGTGGAGTGACCACCTAGATCTATGCTGGATTGATCAGTCTACCCTGCAGACTAGAGTGCTTGGTAGGCTTGTCTATCCATCGTACATTTAGGTAGACATTTCCACTAAGGCACAGGGCAGGGCATATTTTGAAACTGCTTGTAATGGCTGATCCCACTCACACCTGGTGGTTAAATAGGGGCCCTTCCAAGGAAAACCAAACCCCGACACTACCTGTAGACTAGTTAGCTTTAGAGGAGCCCTTCTTTAGGTTACACGCATGCTGTGCAGGCCTCTTATTGGCTGATATGGTTACCTGGTCACCTGCTGATGAAGCCTCAGTGCAACACTCCTGGGCTCCGCTCATTGAAACAGAGGGGCGATGGAAGCCCTACTCAATGCATTTTTTAATGGCTAGGTCAGGGGCGCTTGGGTCTCTTTTAAGCTAAAATGGGAAAACAACATAGCAGAATATGGAAACATATACAAACTGAGTTTACATTGTCCTTGTGCATCCAAGAACATCCAAGGACCACAGTGAACCAACCCCATTTACAGGGTTTGGCCTCAACGCCACCCCCCCCCCCCCCAGAATGCACCGCCTGCTTGGCATGTCATTGAAGCAAAAAAACAAAGAAGTAAACCATTGTTCCAATGTTTCCAATGTTTTTCACTCCATTCAGTCCAATTGCAAAGCTAGTGAACGTGGCCCAGGCTGGTGGGAGGAAAGTGGAATAGTCTGTTCCAAACCTCCACTGAAATATAGACATTCCAAAAAATGTTTTCCCTAATAAATCGGGGCAAAAAATCTGTAGCTTTCAATATAATTTTCTTTCTACGTATAGCTGCATATTCGAAGAAGTTTCTGAAACTTTATCAATCCCCCCCTGAAATCAATTCATGGCTCCGCCACTGGTTGGAGATAAGCAGTGCATTTATGTCCGCACCTCTCAAGACGTCTTCTAGGTGATTCTAATGCTGCAGACAGGTTGTGCTCCAATAGTCTATTGGTCATTTTGTATGTCCCCTCAACTTCATTCCATGCAAAACTCAGTGTATGTTATACAAACAAGTGCACCGTATACTCCATGTTTCAAGTTGACTGCTATAAATGTTTTTCTGTTTCTTCTCTTGGCTTCATTCAGACTCTGCTGAAATAACTTTTTTGATGGTATCATAAATTCCAAAACCATAATTAAAATTGTAAAATAGCATGAAGATTTGATGCTACTCCCCTCTGTGATCAGTCACTTTGTGCCATCTTTAATTTATAAACAGAAGCTGAACTGTTTCTAAGCCACGACGAAGTTTGTGGCTTCCTCTTCCCAATACGTTCAGATTACTCAAAAACAATCTGCTACTCTTAATGTTTTAATTAGCTTTAAGAACTTGGAAATGAATATAACTTAAACCCATTTTTCGACTATTGATTAGAAGTGCCTTTAATTGGACTTTAAACCATGAAACCTATAAACAAAATGTCTATTGAAATCAGGATATGCAGAAAAGATATGAAGTCTCTTCTTGTGTCCTGCTTGTTACATGAGTTGTATGAGTTGCTGTGAGATATAATAAGGATTGATGCAGTCTGATTGGTTAAAATCCAAATATAATGAATTGTTATGCAGCTCTGAAATAGACAAAGCAAAGGATTGTAGGGCTAAGAAATTGGACAAATGTTCTTAAAGTAAAACCTTTGCTGGCATGGCATCAGTGAGATTTTCCGTTTTTTTTATTGTTTAGGAAACCAAATGTGGGCAGAGATGCAGCAGGAGCCAAATATAACACAGAGAAATAAACCGTTCCCTGAACATCATGGAGTGTACAATATAGTGTTTGGGTATGCATGTAGTTTGATGTAATCCAGAACCAGATACCTTACATTTGAAATATTAAATATGGAACAACCTTTGTCTTAAGGTAATTTAATTGATAATTTAACAATAGCAACAGGGTAGCATTTCCCATTGTTCAAAGTATGTTTGGTGCAGATACTAATTAAAATGTGTGGCTGGAAACAGAAATTAATATGTCTGCTTCGAAACGGAAATCTGTCCAACACTTAAGTTGTTAAGTGGTGCTCAGAAAGCATTATGGTCATCCGATGAGTGTGCCGTAATCATTTCAATCGAATACCCTGTTCAAACATGTGATAATAGCACATTAACCAGAGGCTCTCAATATTGTTCTCCAGTGCACAATGTTCTGATGTTCTAGACCCGCGGAACAGGAAGCGGCTTGCCTCCCCTGGCTGCTGGCTGGCCTCTGCTCATTGATGTCCGCTCTTTATTCTGGTCCTCTGTTCTCACAACTGTCGACACCCATTTTTGGGGATTTTTTTTTGTACATTTTACATTTGAGGATGCCAACGCAATTTTTTTTTCTTTCACTTATGTGTCGGACAAATGTTGGGTGCTCCAAATGACCCTGACTGTGGCCTGACTCGATTTAACAGTCAACGTTGACAGTTATTCATTATGCCACGGCCTTTGATATGGTCACAGCACGTAGTCTTGTACCCATTTTTGCATATTTTTCACTTAATTTTCACTTAAGTTTTACTTTACACTCTGGAGAACGGCCTTAGCTGAAACAGGTTACAACATCTTGTTTGGCCCGAAATCCAAACATCATTTAGTTTGTAAATAAATGTTATTGATATTAAGGAATCTACATATATATGTTCAATATACAAATATACATCTATATATATATATATATATATGAGTTTTGAATTAATACATTGTTCATTCAGCGATTCAACTGAGTATGAGGGAGAGGTTGATTTATGCCGCTCTACTCCACCCTCCCAATTAACTCATAGTGTACAGAGAGGCCGCGCCTTCAGCGTTTGATTGTAAACTCCTTCTTCCCACTTTAACTAGGATTGCATCTGTCCCGGTTGTTTGCAATTATTAGCAATCTAATGCTCGGATCGGTGCTCGTATTCCATTGCATGACACACTTAATCATCCCCATGCCATGAGTCAACAGTAATGTGTGCGGACAATTTACACTCACTGAGGCGGATGGGGCCTATCAACTTGACGTGGCGTTCCCCCTTCGGATATCACCCGCTTGTTGTTGTAGCCTATTTGTCGTGCTAATTAATTCCAAGTTCCCAGAAATATGAGTATGCCTTACAGTAGTTCAACGCAATGCCAAAGCCCCAGGGGATCTTCAGCTAATTATACAACGGTTTAATTAGCGCAAGCTACAGTGCAATTAAAGCTTTTTAAAACGATATTGTGTTTGTTGTTTAAAACAGGGCAAAGGCTCATCATTCAACGCCCATGAAGTAAAAACATGGTGCGCGAAGGCATGATGATCAAATGTTGTTTGAAGGATGAAAGTGATCGCCTCTGGCACCTTTCAGTGTTCCTTTAAAGGAGGATGGCACAAAAAGAAGCCTGCCCGTGAAAAGCCAACACTTGATATACAGACAAATCTTCATTGGAACATTTTTTTCTTTCTTTCTTTTTTTTTAAAGCGTTAAAAATGTGCGCTAGAGTTTTTTTTCCCCCATCTGGTAAAGGCGCTCTCTCTCTCTCTCTCTCTCTCTCTCTCTCTCTCTCTCTCTGTTTGCCGCTGTCCGTGGTGCTGAGGGACGGGCCACTCGCATTGCCGCCGTCCGCGGTGCTGAAGGGAGCGCCACTCTGCATGCCGCTGTCCGCGGTGCTGAGCAGAGCGTCGCTCCACCGCTGGCTGCGCACGCTCTCATTTAGCTTCGCGCGCGCATATCGATGCGTTCAAGAGCCTGCCGGCGGGCCGGCGGCTGCCTTTCATCTCTATCCGACTCTCTCCGTTCTCTCCCAAGGGAGCATATCAAATGGTTTATACTTGCGAGTCATTTGCAGATAATTCATAAGTCAGGTTTTACAAAGACATCACTTGTGTCATGGTGTATTAAATAAACGAGCGCACACGCGCGCTCCTGCACATAATGCACACGCACACGCGAGCACGCACACACACGCACACACGCACACACACACACACACACACACATACACACACACACACACATATTCAGGCACACACACACACACACACATAAACACACCTGTATGGTTTGACGGTTGTAGACTTTCACTACGTGGAAGTTAAAACTGTAAATCCCTTTGCGTGGTGCGATGAAATTACTCCGCTCCTCGTCGAAATTCTTCCCCACATTTACGAGGATCTGGAGAGAGAGAAATGACAGAGGAAGCAGGTTTACAACAAAGGACGGAGCAGACACACCACATGGGCCCACGTTTTCAGCTCATATGCCACATCCCAATTGTGGCTTTAGCGAGATAAGGCACCAAAGTCAACGGTATGCAACAAGAGTCGTTTTTATCTCTTGCTTTTCCTGTAGAACTTGCAAACTTTATAGGATTCTGAAGCGTTTGAGTAAATCTTTCAAATTAGATTTTTATTACAAGTGTCTGGAGCCCATGTCTAATTTTATGAGCTAATGGAGGGTTGGAAGAGGAGAATGGGCAAATTGAATGGGCTTTGAAGGAAATTAACCTTTAACAACTCCTAATAGGATATCACCCTGGCGACCTACTGTTACTAAATTATTTGCAGAGGTGTCACTTTCCATATCCTGTATTGTCAGCTCAAAAGTTGCAATATGCCGAACCTCTTGTTTCAAGGAATAGCTGGCGAATATTGGGTCTATTTTAGCATCGGAACTAAATTTTCATCCCGGGAGACAAGACGGGATTCATGGGGATACGAGACGCCAAGTACAATATTATATAAATCCCACTTCAGATCTTACAGCTTCGTTTAGACGAGAGACTAACCAGTCCGGCTTTATCGACGTATCACCTTCACTTGTCTCTAGAACATTATGTTGTATTGCAGTTGGCATCGTTAAACTCTCAAAATGTCATTCCCTGCAATAAAACCTATTTCTAAAGCATCGTTGTGTCACCCTACACGCATCGATTTATTTTTTTCAGTCGATTTAAAACAGCAAAAGTCCAGCCTCGTCTCAAACACCGCTTATTTACAAAACGAACAGACCAGACTTAGACTACAACACAACGCAACAGTAAGAGGACACCATAGGGGGGGGGGGGGGGGGGGGGGGGGGGGGGGGGGGGGGGGGGGGGGGGGGGGGGGGGGGGGGGGGGGGGGGGG
>JAOPUA010000169.1:14554357-14569854 GCA_027122455.1 Trisopterus luscus | reverse complement strand
ACAGCGGAGTATACAGTTATCTTCTAATATAACATGTAGACGTTCTTTCTTGCCACAGCGAAATAAGTGTTATGCACCGTTCCCGTGAACGAGGTTAGTGATGCGATTGGCTACTTTAACAAGGTCCACTGGTATTGGTTACAACCCTTCCGTTCCCATTTACACCCGCCCACATACAAAATTCCTCTGATTTTGATGCTCAAAAGCAACGACAAGATATTAAACTAGTAAAAGTAAATTGTCCATCATACCATACCAGCATTTGTTGACGCACATGAAGAAATCAAGTCTTCATTCATTTGTCAAAATCTTCTCTTAGGATGACGTCTGTGTGTGTTTTAAGAACATTTTGCTATGCGTTATGCTATGCTTATGGATGACACAAGGCTAATTCATTAAACCTACACCTTTCTCCTTTGAAATACAATTTTAATGTCAGCTTTGATTATATATATAATCACTATTCTATTTCTGTTATTCTGTATTCTTTATTCTTATAAGCATGTTTAAGAGGCCCGACTCCCTAAGGAACTGTCTCTGTCTTCACTGTAAGACTATTTTATAATTATACGATTTTTATAAATCGTTCGAAATAATAGCGGAAGCCACCAACTTTCTATAACAAGGAAGAAAACATACTTTCTGTCTATATGTTAGCATGAATGTTAGTGAATCATCTTACTCCAACAAAGCTCTTTTATATAGGCCAAAATAATACATTGCAATGCATACAATACATTACAGAATCGTTGAATAAAAGTTGAACTAGTGAGTTATAGACTTATTTCCATTATTGCACAATAGGCTCTATATTGTGGTTTAATTATGAATGATTTGGTAATTTTATATTAAACTGAGTATTATCATTATTGTAGTAGTTTCCCCAGTTGGGCAACAGCTTAAACCACCATTATTATTGCTAAAATTAGACATTTTCTCTTTTCGTATTGTTGTCATGGTTGTTTTTGTTGGGGGTTGTTTTTCGTGCTCATGATAGTGATGGTGTCTTGTAAGTTATTGTGCATTTCTTTCTCAATGGTCATCGTATGTAAATTGACATTGACTGGTTAAAACCTATCCCGTAATCTTCGCTTCATGCCCGTCGGTGTGTTGTCTTCAGTTATAGACATGCACGCGGGCAACTTTTATTATTATCACGAGAACGAGCAAATGCTCGTACATTCGCTGTGAACGCGCTATGGCAGTGACAGTCGCCATTTTATTTTTTAAAAATCTAAACTGAATAGGACGCAGGGCGACACTCATATTTCGATAAGTTTGGTGGATGAAACAGAAAGACGGATGAAAACCTAATTCATTTTTTTTTTGTTGAAAGAATGGTGAGTTTTCCAACTGAAGATGCTAATCCCACAGTGCTTAGTTCTCAGACGAAACTCGCCAGGGAGACCGTAGCTCGTAGCTGTGTGATAATGGGGCTTCGCTGTGCTGGCCACCAGCACGGGGAGCCGCCGGAGCGCAGCTAGCTCTCGGTAGCTAGGCTGGCCAGGCAGCACTCGCGGCCCTCCAGCCCGCGGCCTCTGCGCTTCCCATGGTCGGAGCGAGGCGAACGGGCGCGACCAGCGCGTTTTATATATATATCCTGCTATACTCACACACACAACTGGATATTTATGAAATGTAATGTAGTTGGATGTTTTGTACAATCGAAGTTAGGTCTGTATCTCCCCCCACCACCACATATAAGTGGACGCCACAATGCTACGTTAGCTTCCATGAGTGTGAGTGCTATGCTTTTTAGCATTTGTGTAGCTATTAAAGGAGTGTGTGAATGGTTGTTTTTTTCCACTGCATATGAAACCCTGCGTGGCATTAAGTTCATTGTTACATGAGACATTAGTTTTCAGGCATTATATTGTTTCATTTCCCCGTGTGGGTGAACAGTATGTGGCCAAAGTTGAATTGTTAAACATGTTGGGTATAATGATATATTAAACATCCGTATTCACCTCGACTGTAATATCACCTACAGAAAGGAGAGAGCCACCCTATTATGTTATAAAGTCCTAGGTTTGTACGTTCCGCAATGTGCTGATAGCCCGTGGATAACGTTGCTCAAAACCTACGTGATCTTGTTCTTTGTTTCCATTGGTGGCTTAAACTAAGGTCACTTGGCATGAAGGAAACGTGTTTATTATTATTTTCTGTCGAATCTTCGGGTAAAATAACACAATGCTAAGTATCAGTTGTTAAATGGGCTTAAATTCACTTGTAACAGTAATTGTAGTATAACTAGGCTAGTGGGTTAGCGTCATGATTTACTCCTGGTGTCGCGGTTTAGCATAGGCCAGACGATTATTGATAACACTAGCCGTTCAAAAACAGGTTTTCATGTGTTGATAGAAAACTCCACAAGTCTTAACACACGTTGTTTATACGAAACTTAAAGGAGCTTTTCGCGTTTTATTAATTCACGCGAAGACGTCTTCCGACGTGCGTCTTGAGTGACTTTAGCAGGCCTCAAAGCCTTTGCGAATTGTTTTAGTTGTTAACCTTTTTGTCAGACACCTGCAATGTGTTCTGATATGGTTATTCTGTCAATTCTCAGCATCGTTTGACGTTATTTCTCTAATGACCTCCCCATTTTCCCTTTCCAGACGCTGAACATGACTGTAAACTGAGGGACTCTCCTTAGCGCCAGGAGCCACGGACTAATATCATTTGGAAGACAATATCAACAACTTTTTTCTGGGGGGGGGGGAGCAGAAGTAACTTATCATTGAAGGGACAAAAGGGGAATAATGGTGATTTTGCGCCGGGCTCGGCCGCCTGCTTCCGCCCCAAACAGCAATGAATCTTGACTCGCTCTCGCTGGCTTTGTCTCAAATCAGCTACCTGGTGGACAATTTAACGAAAAAAAATTACAGAGCAAGCCAGCAGGAAATACAGCATGTGAGTATTGGCATTACTACTTGTAAAACACGCGTGGATAGTATGGCAGCCATCAAATCAATGTGTATTTGTTTAAACACCTTGTTAAAAACATCCTTTTTTTTATCTGCCAGATTGTGAATTGTCACGGCCCTGAGGCAGACAGGCATCTTCTTCGCTGTCTCTTCTCTCATGTGGATTTCAGTGGCGATGGTAAAAGCAGCGGCAAGGACTTCCATCAGGTACTTTCCAAGAACAATGTTTTATCAATATAATAATCATAATCAATATGTATAATAGAATAATCTCTCAAGAGGATGGTCTGTTACCTGTATACATGCTATATTAACTGAAGGCTACATTTTAAATGTTTCCTGGGGCCAATGTAATATTGACAGACGTACATTTTGTATGATTACAACCTTTGGTCACATCATTCAATCACTTTAATCAAACAAATTTTCTCTCTACCAAAGACACAGTTTCTGATCCAGGAGTGTGTGTCGCTGATCTCAAAGCCAAACTTTATCTCTTCTCTGTGCTACGCCATTGACAATCCCCTGCATTACCAGAAGGTAAGCTGTACTGGTTGTACTGGTTGTTGTTTACTCAGTCAGTGATTTTCAAGATGTGAGTTAATGCAAGATATTTTATTGAAAAGTAAAAAAAAAAAAATGCAGTCCAAATTTGCTAGGGAAGTAAACACTGGCAAAAATGTAAGGCCCTATGATGAGGTGATCTGTATTTTAATAATTTCACTGCAATATTATTGAATGTATATTGAATAGTTGTTATTTTTCTAATAAGAACTCTTACTCTTGTATGCGACGACCTCATCACGTTGCCTTTTTTTGAAATATGTAATTGTTGTTTCAGAGTTTGAAGCCTTCAGCTCATTTATTTACTCAGCTGAGTAAAGTTCTGAAGCTTAGCAAGGTCCAAGAGGTAAGTTAGCTTCACTGTTTTTTTATTATATTTATGGCTCAACACTGCCACCCAATTGGGTGCGGTGTGCATTTTCTTTTGACAATGTTTAGTTTCTTAAGCCGCTACTGCCATCTTATTTTAAGCAGATGACCTTTAAGCGGGTTGTTGCTACATGGGAGAGATTTATAATTTTATTCAATAGTGCTCTTCAAAATAAAATCGGTTGACACATAGAATATGCTTAAATAGACTTTTACACTGAAAACATTGCAATTCATTTGGTGAAATCCTAGAAAAACAGTAGGGGATTTTACCAATTGACACTGGCTTGAAAAAAGTGGTTGAGTCAGTGCCACTTATTAACTATGTTTGTCATTCTAATTTTCACAGTATGGAAAAACACACTGAAGTATCATGCTTGGTTCTGTGTGTAACATTATCTTTCAATGTATTTCCTTAGGTGATATTTGGCCTTGCCTTGTTGATCTCCAGCATCACAGACCTTCGAGGTTTTGGTAAGTAAGACAAAATCATTTGATTAATTTTTGTTATTATTTTTCCTGGACTTTGCTTGATCAGCAGCAGTTTAAAGAGAGCTACAGAAATATGTATGTTCATCTCCTAATCCCTGCTATTTAATGTTTTACTTTTAGCTGCCGTCTTCGTCAAGCAGAAGCTTCCAGACCTTCTGCGGTCATACGTAGACGCAGACCTTGGAGGCAATCAGGAAGGTGGCTTCCAGGACATTGCCATAGAGGTCCTGCACCTGCTCCTCTCCCATCTGCTGTTCGGCCAGAAGGGAGCCAGTGGTGTAGGGCAAGAGCAGATTGAGGCCTTTCTCAATACTCTCTGCAGAGGTAATTCGAGAGGATTTAAAAATACTGGCAGTTGTCCAGTTAACCAAGTAGGGGTGTATTCGAGGAAACAACCACATGTTCGCTCTAACCATCAACTAATACATAATATGTTATCGCAAAATCCTATCTTGTGTATGTTGTGTTTTTTGGAGAAAGATATACTTTTAAAAGTCAAAAAGTAAAGACTTCGTTGTTGTCATGCAGTGTTGTTTAGAGACTATAGTAAGTTTGTACGCTAATGTTTATTGGCTCGCCCATTTTGCGGAGGTCTCCCTGTGTCTTTATTTTTTAATATAATAAATATTATTTATATTACACAAATGGTAACGCTCCTTTTAAAATAATAATTGCCTGCATCAGTGGTACAAAGACCTAATTGCCACGTAATCGGAGTTGGAAATGTCTTCCTTTTTGTTAACTGTCATTTATTGTCTTTCAGATTTCCCCCAGGAGCGCTGCCCTGTGGTGCTTGCACCACTGCTGTACCCTGAAAAACGGGACATTCTGATGGATAGGATCCTACCAGACTCTGGAGAGTTAGCCAAGACCATGATGGAAAGTTCTCTTGCAGATTTCATGCAAGAAGTTGGCTATGGCTTCTGTGCAAGGTATGTCGTTGATCTCATTAAGCTAATACTTTGTGAGAATCTCTTCACTTATTGTGGGGATCAGATCATTTAATGGTTATAATTTAATTTATATGGTAATAAAAGTACGATGGATTTCATTTGTCATTGCTCTTAAATTCACATTAGTTCTCAACTAAGACAAGGAATGTGTTTTAGTTTGCAACTGGTAAGTAGCTCTGGAACATAGTCGTCTACCCTCTACATGTCTCTTTTATCCCCTTCAGTATGGACGAGTGCAGGAACATAATACTCCAATATGGGGTGAGAGAGGTGACGGCCAGCCAGGTAGCCAGGGTCCTAGGCATGATGGCACGCACTCACTCTGGCCTGGCTGATGGCATTCCACTACAGGTAAACAAGAATGTTTGGTTGATAAAGCTGCCGTCGAAATACGATTTGGAAAAGCCTAATTTGATTGGTAGTGCTTCCCTTCGTCTTAACTCATTGTTTGTCTTCTCCAGTCCATCTCTACTCCAGGAAGTAGCATCTGGAGTGATGGGAAGGACAAAAGTGATGGCTCACAGACACACACCTGGAACGTGGATGTTTTCATTGATGTGGTCAAAGAAGTGGCAAGTCATTCATGTACTTCATTATCATAACATCCATCCAATTTCTTTGCTATAATTCTTGTTGGGTCAAGTGCCGGTGGGTCTTGATGTTTCATAGTATGTAACTTAATTTTTCCTCTTTGCTTTAGAACCCCAATCTAAACTTCAAGGAGGTGACTTATGAATTGGACCACCATGGCTTCATGATCCGGGACAGTAAAGGCCTGAAGATTGTGGTCTGTGGCATTGTGAGGGGCCTGGCCATGGAGCTGTTCCCTGTTGATCTCATCTATAGACCGTGGAAACATGCTGAGGGACAGGTACCTTATCAAGACCTTTAAACAAACGTGCACTGATTTAAGCCATGTCTTATGATGACTTAATATTATGCACTTGCATTCTGTATTAAACATGTAGAATGATTAAAAGACGTGTAGATTGTCTTGGGAAACGATTACTGGTTGTGATTAGCTGTATCTTCTTTCTTCTCCAGCTGTCGTTCATTCAGCATTCCCTGATGAGTCCGGAGGTGTTTTGCTTCGCAGACTACCCATGTCACACAGTGGCCATTGACATCCTCAAGGCACCACCTGAAGATGACAATAAGGAGATTGCAACCTGGTATGGATTTAATTGCCTGCTCTTGACACAATAGAAATGTGATTATTTAGTTTTGTTCATTTGATTTTATTTAACTCTATAATAATGTAGTTAATTATCCTAAATTATCTCTGCCCCCTCGGTTTACAGGAAAAGCCTGGACCTGGTGGAGAGCCTACTCAGACTGTCAGAGGTTGGCCAGTATGAGCCGGTGAAGCAGCTGTTCAGCTTCCCCATCAAGCACTGCCCAGATATGTTGGTTCTGGCATTGCTGCAGATCTCCACGTCCTGGCACACACTTCGCCATGAGCTCATTTCCACCCTCATGCCTATCTTCCTGGGCAACCACCCCAACTCAGCCATCATCTTGCACTATGCCTGGCATGGACAGGTAAGTGCATATGAACTCGGTTGCATCCATTTAAAAATTCCTGTTGAGATACCTACACTTGTGCTGGACACCTTTCCACGAGGTGAAGAGATCACCTTTTCCAACCTGCTCTGTGTAATATTGAACATGCTTGTATATTTTATTTTATTTCAGGGACAGTCTCCATCGATCCGCCAGCTGATCATGCACTCAATGGCTGAGTGGTACATGAGGGGAGAACACTATGACCAGGCCAAGCTGTCACGTATCCTGGATGTGGCCCAGGATCTGAAGGTACATTCAAATGATCATTAACCACCCACGAGATAACGCTTTTCTGCCTGCCAGTTTTATATGGCCTCTTTTTATCTGGGCCTCCCAACTGTAATATACGATCATGAACGTGACCATATTGGAGGTCCAACTATATTTAAGACGGATTGGTGGATGATGTCATGATTTCAACAATTGTCTTCTTCCTCCCTCAGTCTCTGTCGATGCTGCTGAATGCTACTCCGTTTGCCTTTGTTATTGATCTTGCTGCACTTGCCTCTCGCCGTGAATACCTCAAACTAGACAAATGGCTGACGGATAAAATACGAGAGCACGGGGTAAGTCCTGAAATGCATATATTGTTGAAATGTATTGTTTTTAATTAAAAAAAAAATCATTACATTTACATTACGTTTTTGTATTTGTGTATGGAATACAGGGCAAAAGGACCCGTGATAGAAAGCCTAACTTTGTCCAATGTTTACTTATTTTATTTTTCCTTGTTCAGGAGCCTTTTATTCTGGCGTGTGTGACGTTCCTGAAGAGGCGCTGCCCCTCCATCATGGGAGGTCTGGCTCCAGACAAGGAACAGCCTAAAAGCGCCCAGCTGCCCCCGGAGACGTTGGCCACCATGCTGGCCTGCCTGCAGTCCTGTGCTGGGTAAGATATCAGTTTTGCAATCAATGAATGTTTTATTTATGTTATCAGGTGGCACCACTTTGTTTAAATGGTAGTAAACCCAAATCAGCTAGACTGTCACAGCCATCTTAGTGCCAGGAGTGCTATCACAGCAGATTGAGGAGAAGCACCGTGTGTGTTAACCATTGTCACGGTTACATTTCTTCCACTGAAGGAGTGTGTCCCAGGAACTGTCTGAGACTATCCTCACCATGGTGGCTAACTGCAGCAACGTGATGAACAAAGCCCGCCAGCCACCACCAGGAGTGATGCCCAAAGGCCGCGCACCCAGCACCAGCAGCCTGGATGCCATCTCTCCAGTACAGGTATCACACAAGCAGACCATCCCTCCAATAAGACCTGTTTAACGTTGTTTGTAGATTTCAGTTGTACCTCTTGGCCCAGTCCATTATCCAGTTAATGGGGCAGTCCTCATGAGGCATGTAGATTCATCGTCTTACTCGTACTGTGGTTAAGTTCAATTGAAACCTGACGGGTGCTTAATCTTTTGTGTAACTCTTTTTTGCACAATGAAAACTGCTGTATCATTGTCATCATCTCAAATGGGAGTATTTCTTTGAAGATTAAATGTATTTTAAACGGGTGGTTGTCCAGACTTGGAAAGAAAACATTTTGTTTTATGGATTAGTACACATTCTTCTGATTAAAGAAGTCTATGGAAGTAGACGAGTGCCATTTTCTTCAGATTGACTTAACTCAAGCGACAGTCTCGGACCTTATGTCCTGACAAACTTTGCATGCTCATTATGCATTACATTTTTTATGTTGCCCGGTGAGGAGCTAGCCTCAGATGTATTGTGCCTACAGCTTGTTGTTGAGAATTCATCATTTGACATGAAACAAAAATTAAAATGTTGGTGTTCAGTCCCTAGTTATCAGTGTCTTATACTGTTACTCCCTTCATTGCTGGTTTTCTTGTCCTTTCAACAGATTGACCCTTTGTCTGCCATGGGTTCCCTGAATCTCGGTGGCTCCACCACCTCACACACCCAGAACATGCAGGTCTTTCCTTCTTCACTGAGCTCTGCTTTCAGTAACCCACAGTCCCCAGCCAAAGCATTCCCACCGCTGACCAATCCCAACCCCAGCGCACCGTTTGGGGGCATCGGCAGCCTGTCTTCCCAGCTTCCTGGCATGGACTCGGGTACTGACGATTTTCAAGATTTTGTTGCCCCAAACACAATTCAGAAATGATCATCCACATATTGTATCCCTCACCTATTGTTTGAGATGTGTTTTTTTTTTTTTTTTTTTTTAACAAAGGCATTATATATTTACTATTTTAGGTCCTCTTGGATCAGGTATTGGCTCAAGCATTGGTTCTGGTCTTGGAATGCCTGCAGTAACCAGTGACCCCTTCGGCACAAGGAAGATGAGCACACCGGGTCTCAACCCACCCACCTTTCAGCAGAGTAAGATGAAGTGCTCAGCAGTGCATTTCCTCACCACTAGCACTCATACTTATGACTGGTTATGGTGTGGTAATCCGAGCTCTTCAAATGAGGATTGTCATGGAATAAATCCTATCAGAATTCCATTACAAGTCTATCGGTTACACTCAAATGTCTGTTTAGAATCAACCAAGGGTTCTACGTAATTTGATTGGTTCCTTTGATACCTTCAGTTGTTTGCAACCCATGTTGGCCATGTATGCTATTGTCAAGCTATTTAAATGGGTAGCTTATTCAGGAGAACCCACAATGTGGATTTAATCAATTCCTCTTCTCTTATAGCGGACCTCTCTCAGGTGTGGCCAGAGGCTAACCAGCACTTTAGTAAGGAGATCGATGATGAAGCCAACAGCTACTTCCAACGCATCTATAACCACCCACCACACCCCACCATGTCTGTTGATGAGGTATACTGCTCTTTTCACTAGAGGAGTCTTTGTACATTGTAGAATTGTGCGCTGTCCTGTTTTTGTCCGGTCAGTCAACACTGATGCCCGATAACATTGTTGGTTGTAAAAAAGCTTTTGAGTTACTATTATTTATTTGTTAATTGTTGTGAAAATGTATAGGCCCACTTTAACATTAAGTTCCTCCTGCTCCTCCTAGGTTTTGGAGATGCTGCAGAGGTTCAAGGACTCTACCATAAAGCGGGAGAGAGAAGTCTTCAATTGCATGCTGCGCAATCTATTCGAGGAGTACCGCTTCTTCCCCCAGTACCCAGACAAGGAGCTCCACATCACCGCCTGCCTGTTCGGAGGCATCATTGAGAAGGGCCTGGTCACCTACATGGCCCTAGGACTGGCACTCCGTTATGTTCTTGAAGCCTTGCGGAAACCCTTTGGATCAAAAATGTATTACTTCGGAATTGCTGCTCTAGATAGGTTCAAAAACAGGTATGCAAACATTCCTCCTGTTTAAAGTTTGCCATCATTTAACTTTGTATCAGAAGGTTAACATTTTCTTTCTTCTCAAATTTAGATTGAAGGATTATCCTCAGTATTGTCAACACTTGGCCTCAATTGGCCACTTCTTGCAATTTCCCCATCATTTACAAGAGGTAAACAGGTTTCCCTAATCTTCCCCTATCCCAGTTTGATTTTTTTTCATTGATTTCTTACTTTGTCCCGGCCTTGGTTCGGGGCAAAGAATGCAACTCCAAGATAAATAAGTCTCCCGCTCTGCACTTTCCATATCCTGTGCGTACAGTATATCGAGTATGGCCAGCAGTCACGGGACCCTCCGGTGAAGATGCAGGGATCCATCACTACCCCAGGCAGCCTAGCACTGGCCCAGGTTCAAGCTCAGTCCCAGCAGCCTGGCGTGCCCAAAGCCCCGCAGCCTGGTCAGGCTAGCACACTGGTGACCACCACCACAGCTACAACTACTGTGGCCAAAACCACTACAATCGCAAGACCTACACCCAGCGGCTTCAAGAAGGATGTGCCCGTAAGTACTATAATGGTGTGTTTGATTTATTTTACTTACTTCTATATCATATTTGACAAAAATACACATACAATTGCAAGTACTACTTCATGTTCAGCTGAGCCACCCTTCGGCAATAATAATGCAGTATAGTGAGGGATTGCATTCGACAGTTAAAGTGGGAGAGGGCTTGTAAATGTTATTTGTCCTGCAAGCCTATTTTGCAATAAGCTTTGACTCTTGTCATGTATCATTTGTTGCCCACAATTTAGCTTATCTCCCTCTGTATGTAGAAAACAATTATTTTCATATATTACAAATCTTGGGAGAGATGCAATCCCATTCATTTAGAAAAACGGCTGGCCAAAGGCCGCCTCTCACAATATCCATCATCAGCAGCAGAAGTATGGATACAGTATCGCTTGGATACATCTTCATACAAATCTAAATCATGTTAACAACTCTTGTTGGGATTATGTATTGGGTCGTGTGGAAACACGACCCAATACATACACAAGAACCGCACAAATGCCTGACAGCATTGTGGGCATGCTAGTGCGAAACAGAAAATGAGGGGCACAATGACTTCTCATGTTTTGGTTAGATGGCTTCCAATTCCAGTTTTTATTCCTCTTTTATGGTAGTTACATTTCTGTAGTTCATCTGCATTATGTTCTGTTGCCCAAACACACAGAATTTACACCTGTCTTGTAGTTCCGGTATATGTTGTAATTTATAACGTTGAACTTATAATTGTCTACAGCCCTCCATAAACACAACCAACATAGACACACTGTTGGTAGCCACCGACCAGACGGAGAGGATTGTAGAGCCGCCGGAGAATGTCCAGGAAAAGATTGCCTTCATCTTCAACAACCTGTCTCAGTCGAATATGACACAGAAGGTATAATAGAAGTCTTGGGCCATGTTGCCTCACCCAATGTAACTCTGTGAACCTGGGGTGAATCTGACATCTGTTTCTCTCTGGTCAGGTGGAGGAGCTGAAGGAAACTGTGAAGGAGGAGTTCATGCCCTGGGTGTCTCAGTACCTGGTGATGAAGCGTGTCAGCATCGAGCCAAACTTCCACAGCCTATACTCCAACTTCTTGGACACGCTGAAGAACCCAGACTTTGGGAAGATGGTCCTCAGTGAAACCTACAGAAATATCAGGGTAGATGAATAGCTTTTAAAAAAAATGTTGAGTGCTTAGCAGATTGATTGATGCCATGAATTTTTGTCTTTTCAGTCTCCAGTTAGTTACCTAGCCCCTCCCAAAAAACATTTGCCATCTGTGTGAATCAAACCCATTTGTTATTGCCATTCTTGGTTGAATACACATTGTCACAGATGTTTCCCAGGTGCTTTATCTAAACTCTGTTCTGTGTTTTGCATCAAAGGTGCTCTTGACCTCGGACAAGGCTGCTGCCAATTTCTCTGATCGCTCCCTATTGAAGAACTTGGGCCACTGGCTGGGCATGATCACCCTAGCCAAGAACAAGCCTATTCTCTACACGGTCAGTTACTTAATTTGCATTTGTTTATTAGGCAGATTCAGTACACATTCTTGTGACCTTGGTACAATTAAATCAATCGTTGTGCCAATCTGTTTCATTCTTAGGACCTGGAAGTGAAGTCTCTCTTGCTGGAAGCCTATGTGAAGGGTCAGCAAGAACTGCTGTACGTTGTTCCCTTTGTGGCCAAAGTACTGGAATCCAGTTTACGCAGTGTGGTAAGTAGAGAGGGATTTGGTCTTACTGCTTACTGCTCTTTTTCTATAAAGGGGCTGATCAGCTCTTTCATGCCCTATGGTTGACTAGAAAAGGGTATTTGATGACGGCATGTTCATCGTTAAATTGTATTGTCTCACTTATTCAGATGAACAATTAAGAGCCTCAATTTGATTGCGTTGAAATGACATGTCTCTTCTGTGCATTTGTAGGTCTTCAGACCACAGAACCCCTGGACCATGGCCATCATGAATGTTCTTGCAGAGCTGCACCAGGAGCATGACCTCAAGGTGAGGATGTTTACCGATATGCACCACCATCAAGATAAAACACATGGTTTTGAAAAAAGCACAACTTATAAAAAATGTCACTCTGTCAGCTGAATATTTGGGATAAAGTTGAAGCTAATAAGGTTGTTATTTGTGACCAAGGCCGGCTGGCTTTTAAAGTGACCTGTAAAGATTGTTGGCATTTCATTGAGCCAATGTTTCCAATTCCTCTTTGCAGCTAAACCTTAAGTTTGAGATTGAAGTTCTCTGTAAGAACTTGTCTCTGGACATCAACGATCTCAAGCCGGGTACCCTGCTGAAGGACAAAGACAAGCTGAAAAGCCTGGAGGAACAGTTGTCTGCACCAAAGAAAGAGGCCAAGCCTCCAGAGGAGATGCTCCCTATTGTCACCACAGGTGGGCTCATGGCTGAATGCTCTGAATCATTTCACTTCTGCTGTCCTTTTTAGTGTCTGCTCCTTAAGTCTGAATGTTGAGTCTGCTTTTTTTTTTTTTTTTGTATCCGCATATACGGTTGTATTTTGTGCAGACTAATTTCTGCTTGATTTGCTCTGCATCCAGCCTGGCAGTGCTTCTTCCCCTTCCAAGATTTTAATCAAAATAGCGTTTTGTAACCAACAGGAGACTTTCTTCCATTTGCAGTTGCACCTTCTACCCCTGCTGCCACTACCACCGCCTGCACAACTACTGGGCCCCCCACCCCACAGTTCAGTTATCACGACATTAATGTCTATGCTCTGGCCGGCCTGGCCCCGCACATCAACATCAATATCAACGTACGTATGAGGCCTCAACCTGGCTGAGCCTCCATTCATTGGCAGCAGTGGCACCAGTCAGATGGAAGTTACTGTCATTTGAGTTCTTAAAATGCTCCTCTGTTAATTTGAGATATTTTGGCAAAGTAAAAATGTTAGACATGTACAGCTAGTGAGCCAGATTCTTGGTCTTGAGTACTACAGTTGATGGTTTAAGTGGCCTACGCTACCTCCCATTGCTATTCCTATACTCCCATACTTCCTACCTCCAGATCTGTCCTTTGATGTTTTCTGACATTTCCTGTCCCCCTGCTAGATCCCTTTGCTGCAGGCCCACCCGCAGCTGAAGCAGTGTGTGCGGCAGTCAGTAGAGCGTGCCGTCCAGGAGCTGGTGCACCCTGTGGTCGACCGGTCCATCAAAATTGCCATGACAACCTGTGAGCAGATTGTGAGGAAGGACTTTGCCCTGGACTCGGAGGAGTCTCGCATGCGCGTAGCGGCCCACCACATGATGAGGAACCTGACCGCCGGCATGGCGATGATCACCTGCCGGGAACCCCTCCTCATGAGCATCGCCACCAACCTGAAGAACAGCTTCGCTGCAGCACTGAGGGTGGGTTGGACCCTGAGCCTGTATTGAACGCTTGTGCCTGACGGGGCAGGAACGGCACGGTCGTCATGAACGTGATGACTTGAGGATGGCTTACACACGAGTTGGCTTTGAAGAGGTCTCCACTTGTTTGTAAACCTGCTCCAATTGTTGTCCCTGCAGGCTCCTACCCCTCAGCAGAGGGAGATGATGGAGGAGGCTGCAGCCAGGATTGCCCAGGACAACTGTGAACTGGCCTGCTGCTTCATCCAGAAGACGGCGGTGGAGAAGGCTGGACCTGAGATGGACAAGAGATTGGCCACTGTAAGACTTATACCTGGGCTGAGAATGGTTTATTTAGTCTGGCTCTGCTCACTAATGTGCATTGTTTCAACATGAACCAATGTCGTTTCATGTTTAGTTCCATCCTTCCATCCATCTTTTACATTGGTCCCTCAGAGAGAGAGAGAGAGAAACTGTTGGGCCGGTCTGACTTGTTTGGATGTGGACTTTCCTTCCAGGAGTTTGAGCTGAGGAAGCATGCGCGCCAGGAAGGCCGTCGTTACTGTGACCCCGTCGTGCTGACCTACCAGGCTGAGCGTATGCCTGAGCAGATCAGACTCAAGGTGGGTCCAGGCGTACCTGACCCTCTAGTGCTGTTCACGCATGCATTCTGAGAGGGTTTCCTGGCTGGAGGCGGGGCTGGCCTGGCTAACTGTGCTTGTATGGTGCAGGTGGGAGGAGTGGACCCCAAACAACTGGCCGTGTATGAGGAGTTTGCCAGGAATGTTCCGGGCTTCCTCCCGAGCAATGACCTCTCTCAACCCACCGGTTTCCTCGCCCAACCCATGAAGGTATGTTCTGTGTTACAATTTTGTTTCTTTCTGGTTATTTATTTTACCAATACCATTTTTTTATTTTTATGTACAGTGTGCGTCTTGTGTCTCAATTTTACGAAACAAAACTTTTGTTGTGGTTTATCCTCTGGAGTGATTATAGGTTGATTTTTGTTATTATATCTGCCAAGTTTTCATTGGTTTGCTTGGTAGTTCATTATGCAGACAAGATGTCAAGCGTAAATGCTAATTACCATTGGAGGTTTGAGTCAAAAATAACCTTGTGAAGAAAAACATTGGCCTCACTTTTTAACTGACAAAAAAAGACCTTCATGTACCCGTTCATAAACGATAATTCAAAGCCTCCTTGTCTAAATGAATTGCTTGCAAAATAAAAGATGCCTTGGTTTCTTAATCTTGCAAAAGGTACAGGGTTTTATTAAAGCTTTACTCTGCATTGTCTCCATGCTGCTAACTCATCAGTGGACCAGCAATGTGCCGCGGTTGTGTCCCCAAGGAACATTGTACTACACAAACAATTTTGTTAGTTTCATGATAGCATTGGGCTTAACATTTAAGTATTTTGGTAGTGGGCAAAGATGCGGCTTATACCAAGGAGTGTCTTATTT
>JAOPUA010000169.1:14526411-14539270 GCA_027122455.1 Trisopterus luscus | reverse complement strand
AGATAGATAGATAGATAGATAGATAGATAGATAGATAGATAGATAGATAGATAGATAGATAGATAGATAGATAGATTCTCGGAAATCTTTTTAACAATACGATTTCGAGAATCAAGTAAGAAGTTTTAACAATACGAAACAAAGTAATAAAAAACTACGAGTGCAAAACAATGACGTCAGACTTTTGTTTCCCAGAAGCAGGACGCCGAGTGCAGAGCCGAGGGGGCGTGTGGCGCCGCGTTCCGGTCACACGCTCGGTAGAATGACAATGCAGCATTGGGAAAAAAAAAAGTTGTTTATTCCATCCTAGATGTTGTGTGCCGTGTGCACTAATTAAAATTTGAGTCACGGGCAACACAAATATGAATGCCCCCTTTTAACACACGAATGAACAAGGACAAGTCCGGTGTTCCAAAATGTATTATGGGATGACCAATATTACCACAGCGTTATATAGAGCCTGCCCTGATCTCTCAGATTTCCGTTCATGTTTACTATTTTCCTCTTTAGAAGGACACAGGTCGCAGGACCTTAGATCTGTTGAATAATCCAATCGAACACGATATTATTTTCCGAAATGATATAGACATCACATCACCAGAGCACAGAATGCACATGGAAATATTCAGCTGTAGTTATGGTTATTCACCTAATATTTTCTTGGTGAATATTCGGTAAGAATTACGTAGGCCTAATTTCCCAATAGCACACCTCCCAACTAGAGGAATGCACTTTTATTTATAAAAGCCCGTGCGCAAAATCAACTGCACGAGCCTCGTGCCACGAGGGCCGTGTGTTTTGCACCCGGGTTTGTTTCTATCTGGACACTATAAATCTGACACTCCAGCCACATGCTCCATACAATCCGACGAGACAAGAACATATTTGCTCAACAGAGAAACGGACTGACAACTACCTGAAAAAATGGATCCTTGTGACTGCGCCAAGAGTGAGTTACACTGATTGTTTTGTATGTAACGTGTAATGTGATCGCCGCAATTGCCGTTATTCAAAGCAGAGCATGCTATTTTATAACGATGTATCGTGTTCGTGTTTTTTTTTTTTTAGGCGGAACCTGCACTTGCGGCACAACCTGCACCTGCACAAACTGCTCCTGCACAAAATGCAAGAAAAGTAAGATGAATGCTCTTGGGCGCAAAATATGTCATTCAATGTTAATCAAACTAGGTGTCTTCAACCCTTTCGTAAAATATAAGTGAAGTGATGTTGAAGTATTTGTTATAGACTGGTCTTTCGGCCAGTAAATTGCATAATCTTGTGGTCCGCTATGCCTATCTATTTAACTGATTGGTCTTTCTTTTTCCGGCAGGCTGCTGTGAGTGCTGTCCTTCGGGCTGCAGCAAGTGCGCCTCCGGGTGCGTGTGCAAAGACAAGACCTGTGACACAAATTGTTGCCAGTGAGAGAAGACTGCGGCTGTCAAACTCTACTTATGTAGCCTTGGAAAAAGGGACCAATTTTGATTATGTCTAAATTGTGTGTATTTGTTTGTACATCTAAACTAAAAAATAATAAAATACGTTTACTCTACATGCTTGCTTTAAGTAATTTGGGTCACCTATGCATCCTCCCTCTTGGACGAACCAGCAAGGCCATCGAAAAGGTTGAGCCAGCTCAGTGCACATGTTTGGGTTTGAAGAATATAAAAATGCCATCGATTTACCGTGTGACCATTTATTAAACGTTTCCATTTAGACACCTTAATTTGGCGTAAAACTTGAGGTCTAACCACATAGCTTTAGGCCTATAGCTTCTATTTGGGTTTGTAATCTCTGCAGGCTGAGTTTTTCAGCCAGTGTGCCTTTTTCCGTGTAAAAGATGTTACAAAGACAGGGTAGACAGAATATTTTGAGTTTGTGCAAACGTATTAGTTTTGGAACCAGTACTAAGCATTTCTTCCGTTTAAAAGACTTCTATAAATGACCGAAATTGTAGGCCTACTTATCTTTGAGCGGGGTAAATCAGGACTTGGGCGTATTTCCCCAAACGTAGATATTTGTGTTGGTGTTCACTGGGATGGTCCATAACATATCTAGGCTATGTCTTGTTTTGGCCTTGTTTAACTTTAACCTTACATTACATTATACATTATTACACATTACCTTTCACGATAATAAAAAAGTAGGGTATACGAACGTAAGAGCTATCAAGCAAGAGACTCATTATTACATACTTGCTGAGAAACATTCACCAGTGAAAAATGCATGAACAGTTTGGACGTCTCAGGGATGAATTTGCTCATACGCTACATTAATTTCGACTACTTCGTTTTCCATAAGCATGGAACACTTAGATTGATGGATCAATAACTTAAATTAATTGTACATGCGTCATGAACAATTAAGAGCGGGAGGTTTTCCAATCAAATTCCTATACAACTTGGCAGCGCTAAAAAGACCCGGAAAGTTATTCATCCAGTATTTTAAGTAGTTTAAAGGAAGTAGCACTCGGCCCAACTTTATGAGTGTCGAATAATCGAGAAGTGTCTCGCTGCAGCCCTAATCAGCACGACAATCAGCTCGCCAGGTGTGTTTTGCACCTGTTTGTTTCTACCCGGACCCTTTAAAAGTGACACTCAACAACATGCCATCACACAAATCAATTTAACGAGACAAGAAGACTTTCGCGCTACGCTGTGAAGGACTGACCAATATCTAAAAAATGGACCCTTGCGACTGCAACAAGAGTGAGTAATAGGCCTACAGATGACTTAACTGTTTATAATGTGATCCGTGGCCGTTATGCAACATGGAGTATATTTTAGTCTATTGTAGAGTGTATTGTAAGTGTTTTGTTTGTAGCTGGAACCTGCAACTGCGGCACATCATGCACCTGCGCAAACTGCTCCTGCACAACATGCAAGAAAAGTAAGATGAATGCCCTTTGAGTCAAAAGGTGTCAGAGTTATATAGCCTATATTTTGACGTTGCGCATTGCTAACCGGGAACTCTCACCACGCATGCCCCTCTCTCTGTGATGTGTTTTCCTACCCTGGCAGGTTGTTGTGAGTGCTGTCCATCAGGCTGCAGCAAGTGCGCCTCCGGGTGCGTGTGCAAAGACAACGCCTGCGGCACAAATTGTTGCCAGTGACGCCCGGAGCGGTCTGACAAGCTTCTTAATGGAAGGGACCAAAGTTATTTGTTAATAACTGTACTCTGTGAAAATAAAATGCATATACTCTACTTGTTCACCTTTTCATCTTTGGCTGAACTGGTTGTTCCGTTGACTTTCAATATGAATGCCCTGCTCGCACGGTCAGGCCACCTGAACGTGTAAACCGACATTTAGCTATAGGCCTGTGCAATCGAATGGCTGCATGAGTACTGGGGATTTATAGAACAATTATTCTGCTCTGGCTTTGTTCCCTTTGTATCTTTTTGGGGGATTAGAACCTGCACTATAACTTCAACTATTTACAATTTACTTCATTAAAAATAAACTAGAACAAATTTCTATAAATGGGTTTTTATTTTTCTGGTCTTGTCTTTACAAATATTTGCATTAATACGTGTAGGCTATGTATGAAATCAGAATCAAGGTGAAAAAAAAAAATTGATTCAATAAGAGTAGGCATAAATCTTTTTTATGGTTTAGACGGTGCACCCGCCCCAACTTTAGATTTGTTAATCTTTCAACATACCCGTGAGCAGAATGTGGACAGCACGAGTGTTGTCCACCGTGTTTTGCACCCGGTTTGGTTTTATGAGGACACAAAGTGACACTTGCCCCAACTTTCGAAATGTAAATCTCCTTTCGACACATCCGTCAGCAGAATGACGACAGCACGAGGGCCGTGTGATTTGCACACGGTCTGGTTTTATGAGGACACAAAGTGACACTCGGGCAGACTATAATCTATATATATAGATATAATATAAGGCCTATAATCCAGAGACTACTTCGAAGAAGGGACCATGTGTCGTGTGTGTATTCGTTGAACGTCTCAATGGGAAAATAAACAGTTGCTCTTACTCCTGGGATTTTTGTTTGGAGGAAATTTTGTTTCTACGTGATCTCAAATGGATTGCTTACAATTCGATTAATAGGTATAAGTATAGGCAATTAGTATCTATATATATGTTATATTCATAACTATTAATAACTACTACTACTAATAACTTAAACCTAACAACGTAGAACACAACCAAAAAACCAAAGACATGTATGCAGAAACGATACGTGAATATCGATTTCCCCAAGCAGAACTCAAACGCGCTCGACGTTTCTACTCGGAGAATCAAAGCGACCCACCGGAAGCGCTGTTCGAGGCTTTTCCGTGTTGACGAATCGAACCCTTATTGCGTTTAACGTCGAAATAAAGTTCATTTTTTATTATTACGTTTGAACTTTAAAAGGAAACATGCCTAAAGTTGTTTCGAGAAGCGTCGTGTGTTCGGATACCAGAGACAGGGAAGAATACGACGATGGGGAAAAGCCACTTCACGTCTACTACTGTCTGTGCGGTCAGATGGTTCTGGTTCTGGATTGTCAACTGGAGAAACTCCCCATGCGGCCCAAGGATAAAGCGAGAGTCATCGATGCAGCAAAACATGCCCACAAGTTTTGCAACGTGGAGGACGACGAAAACGTGTACATAAAGCGACCAGATGGCATCGAGCGGCAGTTTCGCAAAAAGTGTGGTAAATGTGGGCTTGTACTTTTCTACCAGCATCACATGAAGAGCACCCCTGTCACCTTCATTGTCGACGAAGCGGTTGTAAAGTTCGGATCAGGATACGGGAACACGAGTGTCTACAGCCAAAAGCCTGTTGAGGCGCCTAAAAAAGTCCGGGTCATGATGACGAAGCGGACTAAAGACATGGGCAAGTTCAGCTCAGTCACTGTGTCCACCATCGATGAGGAAGAAGAGGAGATTGAGGCAAGAGAGGTTGCAGACTCTTACGCCCAAAATGCCAAAGTGATTGAGAAGCAGTTGGAGAGAAAGGGCATGAGCAAGAAACGACTTCAAGAGCTTGCTGAACTGGAGGCAAAGACAGCAAAGAACAAAGGCACACTTATTGACAACCAGTTCAAGTAGTGCTAGAAGAAGTGGAACTTTTTTTACCAGTCAAACACATTGGGACTATTGTCACACATTACCCTTTTCAGTTCAAGAAGGAGGTCCAGTCAAGTGACTCAGATGAATGATTGGCTGCAATTGTCGTTTTATTTTTTTACAAGTTTTTATTTTGCAAATGTTAATGGAAATATGTTGATAATAAAATTGTCCAAAAAGCATTTTGCCTTAGAAAATCATGTTATGGTTATTTAGTTTCATTGTACGTATTGTTTAGTTTAAGTTCATTGCAAAAATCTGGGCACCCCAGGACAGATGGCCATTTTACAATCAAGTGAACAGAAGCTGACTGGACCTCTTAATGGTGGATTTTTCTTTTATGGATTGTCTGTCTCAAATGTTTAGTTAAAAATACACCGTGACAAAAGACCCTGTCAGCTAGTAACTTGTAACTTTTTCAGCAGGCAACCTTAACATCTGGCAAACTTCCTATTGCCAGCTATACGAGTATTTCAGTTTGTGCCCCATTGTTCAGACTCCTTGCTTGAACTCCAATAAGTCTTGAAGTATGCAGACTGTAGTGGCCTTCCAATACCACTTCAATGAACACTTCCAGTAGCACTTCCAATAACACTTCCTATCATGGAATGAAATACTCAACTTGAACATGAACCTCTAGAATCTGATAATGGTCTCATTCTTCCTTCCACCTGCTCAAGATCTAAGTGCAGAACGTAATTGTATGCTTTTTCTGGTTCTGTGCTGGCCTGGTTCCGGCCCCTGAATCCCTGGCCACCTTTTAAAAAAAGTTCAGGAATTGAATACAAATTCGGGACGGTTATAAGGACACTTCTCTGCCAAACTTGCTCACACTATGCTCCTATCCAGAAAGTATTTTTCTGACATGTCATATAATTAAGGACAATGAGTTTAAAATACTTAAGAATGTCTGACAGGCATACTGTATAGCAGGGGTCTTTAATTAGAACAAATAGAAAAATGTTCAACTCAAGTGTGACTTTCAGTGGTATTTAATATGGGGGCTAATATACAATGTTCATATTTAAGTGGGCCTGTTATTGTTTCCTTGCGAACCAACGATGGTTCTCACACCACTCTGTCTTCTGGTCTGTAATTATTCATTCTAAATTAAAAGAACATTGCAAACAGAGGCATGGCAATTTAATACCTTGTGTAACCGCGATGGGTTTCTGCGTTGTCTTGCTTTCGTTGAGTGAGGCACACACAGGAGTTGAGTTATGAGAGTTTATTCCTTTTAAAGGAGACAAAAAAACACGGGCATCACACACAATCCAGGATATCTCTCCACTCAGCTCCGAGCATCAGTGCCCACTGAAGCTAGACTCACAGCTGCAACGCCAAACCACTCCCCAGGGAAACAAAAAGGCATGCCATGGAAAACAACAATGTGGAACCAACTTACATAGGAAACAATCTTTGGGGGAGTTCACAATAAAAAAAGGGTGTGAACAATGACCAAAAATAAAACAAAATCTAATTAAGTTTAGCTCGGCTACACTTGCATACAAGTTATAATGGGAAAGACTGGTTTGAACATTGGCCCACATAACATTAGCTCTGTGCAAATCTTTCCCCAGGTGAAATATATATTGATGACACACTAATATAATGCTCACTACAAAGCGAATACCTATAAAACCATGTAAAAAGCTGCCCATCCATTGGAAATGTAAGCCCCTCTGCTGAGGTCTGCCTTCCGGCCTTTTCAATAACGGACCGTGTTACATCCAGCAGATGGCAGTAGCGCAGCGCTGTGGACGTTACAGCGAAATACATCAGAGACGAAGAAAAAGCCTCGTCCAATCGGCGGCATTCTTAGAAATGCCGGGTTATGTCCGAGTGTCCATACACGATTTACCAAAATAATATCAAGTTTCAATCTTCTGAGGAGAAAGGGAATATATAAAATCCTGGCTAGATAGCAGGTTAGTTGTTTAATTGTCTGCAGCTTATATCGGAGATACATCATCAACATCCCATCATTATTTCCCGAGCATTTTTCAAACTAGCTAACCATACCCAACGTACCAGTGGTCGTGTTAAGCTAACTACGCATGCTAACGAAGCACGGCTAGAAATGCTAGTGTTATAAATTATTAGCGACGTTTCCCCAAACCCCCCTTGTTTTACAAAGTTATGTTTTGCCCTCTGTCTCAATTGCATGATAGACAATAGTCTGTTGCTTATGTAGCCGATCAGGATGTCATGAGCTAATGCTACGCGACCTCACTCACATGTGCGCTCTTGTCAGTCGGAACGACCGTGTCAACACGAACCGTCTCAACTCCTTAGCGATCAATTAATATTGTTCTATATATGGTTCAACACAATACCACTTTTTGTCATTAACCTTGTTTTATGTATACAGCTAGCTTTAGTTTATTAAGGCTTCATTATGTTCACAGTAAATAAAACGTCTCTTCTACTGTACTTGGTCGTTAGTGAAATGTAGAACTGTGGTGCAAAGCATTCCCTTTACCGTTTTGTCACCCTCACCGTTTTGATGTTTAATCTTCTCTAGAGCTATGGACACCGAGGGCTTTGGAGAGCTGCTACAGCAGGCAGAGCAGTTAGCCGCCGAGACAGAAGCGGTGTCGGAACTTCCTCATGTGGAGAGGAATCTGCAGGAGATCCAGCAAGCTGGGGAGAGGCTCAGGTCCCGCACGTTGACCCGCACCTCTCAGGATGCTGCAGATGTCAAAGCGTAAGAATGACACTAATAGCCCAGTAGTATAGGCAGCTTTTCTGTTTCAGTACCATAGTGCTCAGTGTGCAAAATATGTTTCCAGGAGACTGAAATCATAATTCAGAGGATTCATTTCAACATTGATTATCATGAACCTTGAAAAATTCCATAGTGAACACTTTTTGTGTACTTGCTGGCTAGCAGAACTAGTCCTATTCACGAACCACATTCCGAAATATACACTGTTGACTAACACAGCACAAAATAAAGGTTTGCTGTTGTTTCCTTCACATCAGTTGTAGCCAATAGGTTTTATTATCATTAACGGTAAACCTTGCCGTTTCCATTTCTGCTGTCTCATTCCGTTCTGACTAACCAGTTCCCCCATCCGGTGTGGAGCATAGGCAGGTCTGTGCAACTGCATAGGCAGTCAAAGTCAAAGCAAAACAACAAATCGGCTACTAGCCTAAAATACAGTTCATGTATTTAAGCCAATAACAATCCAAATAGGACAACTACCACATGTTTAGTTGTATTTTATATTCTGAAAAACAGTCACAATATGTTTCCACGCTATTTTTGTCGACCTCATTACTTTTCTCGTGTCTTCCTCTGCATGTGGGTATGCCTGTAGAAATAGTTATTCTGCTCTGAATATATGCACTGCATACAGCATAGATTAGCAAGTAAAGGTAATACTTTAGCTATTAACTTAACTTAGTTTATTATTCTTGCTCTGAAGCTGACTTTGTTTTTCTTCCAAACAACACATTAGATACTTTATTAGTCTAATGTTTACGCCTTGAGTTACCTTGTTTTCCTTTTCCATGTCAATGGAAAGAAAAGGACTGTTCCCATGTATCATTTTACTTTCTTCAGGTCCATCCTCCTGGGCTCCAGAGGACTTGACATCTTCCACATCTCTCAGAGGTTGGAGAGTCTGAGTGCTGCCACTAGCTTTGAGCCCTTGGAGCCGGTCAAAGACACTGACATACAGGTGAAATAAGAGAGCTTATCATTATTTATTTGATTTTCTGTGGTGCCAGTAGTACTGCAGGAGTAAAACAAATTCCCTTTTCGAGTGGACAAATGAGGCGATGAGTGTTTTTTTATAATGACTGGTATGTATTAGAAGCTTGATGTAGGGCTACGTAGGGTAATGGTTAGGGTAATGTGGTAATGGTCTGAAACAGAACACCACTGTCCACAATCGTATTGTGCCCCTGTTGATTTTATTGAATGCTGTAAAGTAAGAATGGCTGTATCAGAATTATCCCATAGCTGCTCACCGTTAGATTTGAGAGTTGTACAGAGAAAGAGCAGAAGAGAGAAAAAAAACGATGCCCTCCCTCTCAGCTCCCGCCCTCCATACATTTCTATGTACGCAGATCTGATTGACAGGCAAGATAGATTCCCGAACCAATAAGGGCTGAGAAGCCCTGATTGATCGGAAAGGAGACAGGAGCAGTCTAAAATCGAAATGGTCTCATTACAAAATTCTCACGGAGCATTTCACTCACAAAAAGCTGACGGTTGACTTTGCCATTTCTAACTAATTACTCTCCATTTATAGCTCTTAAATCGTACCTATTGCTATTAAGTTGAATTGGTATTATTTGGTCAGTAATATAGTTGAAATCGAGCAATAGTTTATTGTTTTGTGTCAATCATGCTCTAGGATGCATTACACATTGGCTGTTTCTAGCCGTCTGTTTTAATGATTGTCCTTTTGTGGATTTTTCCATCGGCTTTTGTCAAGCCCAATGAATTGCCCTGTGATTGAAGATTGCTTCATAAGATACTTACCTTGCAGTTATTTATTTATTTAGTTTATATATTTAAAAGATTGTGTATTATGTAGAATTGTTACCACGGTCTCATGACACAGCACTTTTGCTATCTCTCCATCACGCCCTCTGTATCTCACATACATACCTAATTTAATCAATAGGTACAGTAAGGAAATGGATTTGCAGCTAATCTTACAGGCTCTGGCACTGTGGTTCTGGGTAACATAGAGACCTGCTGTTACTGAGTGCCTCACTCAAGGCAACTGGGTGGCTAACTGGTTTTCAGGTCATTGGCACTGTCCAGGCTCGCATCACATTTCTCTCCTTATTGGCCCATGGTGGTTTCTCTCTGTTGTCCTTTCCTCTCATTATTATCCCTGACACTCTCACTCTGTGTAATCATTCTTCTCTATCCGTCATTTGCTTATCCTGGGTAGAATTTCCGTATAATGTCTCTTCAATCAGTCAACATCTCGACGTCTGGATCTTCCTCTCAGTCTGGTGTCCTTTTTTTACTTCCCTTTTTTTGCATTTCCATCTCTGCCTTTGCAAATTTATTCTGATATTGCCTCCATTGTTACCTTTGATTGACTTTCCTTCCTTCCCATAATTTTGCTCCTCTTTACATCCATTGGCCCATTGTTTTTATTATCTGTCCCTTTTCTTAATTTCTTTCTTGCTCAGTCGGCTGTGTCTTGCTGGCTCTGGTTTCTGTTTTAGGAGCTTTGTGTTGGTATTAGTCAGACTGATGTTTGCCAGGGTGGGTGGGATGAATTGAGTGACTGACTGGAAGAGCACTTAGGCTCTGGCAGCATGGCGGTGCAACCAATTCTCTCAACCGTTAAAGAGAACGTGTCCTCTCGTGTTTTTATTGGTTTATGTGAAATCCAGTCATGATAAAACAAAACGAAAGTTGGAATTTGTCTGGAAACCCAATTTAAATGTTCCTATTTTGTAGAGTAGGTGTGTGGTTGAGAGTGGTTGAATTTAGTCCCGACTTCTGTGTCTCTGTACCATACTCTACGGGGTCCCACCCCATGTTTCCCTTTGAAAGAAAACCCTGTTAATTAAGGACAGTAGGTGGGGACCACAGCATATTCAGAAAGACTCATTCAAACGTAAATGGCCGTATGTACCCTTGAACCAAAATAAACAGTATTAATGGGGCATTGTTTGTAACTTTTCTTAGCTTGTAGCCAGTGGGGAGTACATATCTTTCCAAGATTTTTTTTTTTGTATTTTTTTAAGCATTTAAAGAACATTATTTTTATGTTTCTTATAACCTCAATATTTATACATACTTTTATACATTTGATTCTGTTGATATTTTAAAGTCAAAGGGAAACTGTATGTTTTTGATAATGGCTACACAAGTATGAGCCACAATCCATCCTATAGGGCTGAACTGGCATGGTTCACATATAACCTAGATAGAACCAGAGAGACTTGGGTCCTGCTTGAGGAAAGCAGGTCGGTTTCTGGAGCGCAGCGGCCAGGGGCATGGTGTATTTAGGTTACCAGTTTGACTAGAGCATAGGCATGCAAGTGTTTGTGTCTAATTCGCCCCATCAGCTTTTTATTTTCATATTTTTTAAGTAACATTGCACCATGGTCTTTCTAGCATGGGTACAAAACTGAATCAGCTCTTGCCACTGTTATAGGTCTCTCCGTGTCCTGAGACTTTAACCTCCTTCATAATGTGTACTGGTCTAGCTCTCCACCAGGCTAGCACCTTGCTAGGCCAATTGCTAGACCAATTAGAAGTGAACTGTCACAAGCCTCAGACCCACTTCACCGGCAGTTTGGTGCACTGCTGTTACTTAATCCCATCATAAATTGTCCCAACTTTTGAGACAGTGAAGTTCACTGGAGTGCTTCCCAGGCCTGGTGTCCTTGTTCTACAGCGTTTTGTCCTGTGATAAGCATTATTAAGTGGGTCACACACCAGTAGGAACGCTGAGTAACATATCACAAAACACATTTGCAGACGGTTTCTAGGACCTTTTTATCCAAAGGATTACAGTTGGCTTGATAAGTGTTGGAAGTTCAGCTGCTGGTTGGTCAGGAGTAACTTTAAGTTTTAGGTTAATGTAGAAGCAAACTGAATGGGTTTATTTTTGTTGCCTAGCACAGTGCTTGTTCCAGACAATATCTGTTAACAAAAAGGTCTTGCCCATTCATTTCCGCAGCTTTAGTTTCTGGGACACTACAGCTGTAGTTTGAGTTGGAAATGACCCGTTTTTTCTTTTCATTTATGTGCATATGATGATGATATTGACATGTCTCTAAACAGCTATTTTCTGAGTTGTGCATAGATATTCATTGCCAAAGACATTTGACTGCCTATCAGATTGGGTTTTGCTGACACCAGATTAGTGGTTATGACCTCAAAAGAAAACGATGTGTTGGATTAATAACTATAGAGGTTGTGTGTTCATGTAGCCGGTGAGGGTTGTGTGTGTGTACTTTATGTCTATGTCATTAAATTGGCTCTATGGAGACCAATGCCAGAGACATAGCAGTTAGTTCAAGAGGTGGCCAGATGGATAGTGAAGAATGGATGCTGAAAGGCATTAAGCTAGATGGTGTGGTAAGATGGAAATGTGTCGTCGGCATGAGAAAAGAAAGAAAATGGCGACCCTCCGCAAAGCAAACCTTAACACTCATTTTTTCTGCCAGTGTTCTCTCTCTCTGTTTCATCTCCAGCTTTCTGCTCATTTCACACTGGCCAACTCTCCCTCTCGATCTCCCACATTGCTCTCTTTGTCTCTCTCTCTCTCTCTCTGGCTTTCAGTCCTTGCGTATTCTGCCTTTCCATCTGCCTCTCTTCCTGTCTATTGCATCCTTCCCCTCTCCAGTGATGTTATGCGTTAAGTGGACACAGTTCGATAAGCACAGCATCTGCTAAGATAGACTCACTATTGACACTGCGTGTGCGTGTGTGTGTGCGTGCGTGCGTGCGTGCGTGCGTGTGTGTGTGTGTGTGTGTGTGTGTGTGTGTGTAAGAGTAAAACCTGTGCTGGAGCCACATTTGATGATTGTGTTTCGTATGTAGCTCCCTTATGTGTCTGTTAAGGGAGAGGTGTGTGTCTGTGTGTGAGAATGAACCATGTACGATGTTCACCACTTTCGCACTAGTTTTGCGTTCACAAGCTAGTGCATGTGCGATCTGTCATAGGAAGCCTAAACACATGAAGCTTCCTTATGCATGTGCATTTTCACCCCCCGCCCATACCCCCCCCTCCCTTCATTAACTAAACATGACCCTTAAGAGCATGATTAGCCTCCTTTTAAGACAGGATGTC
>JAOPUA010000169.1:14322458-14337377 GCA_027122455.1 Trisopterus luscus | reverse complement strand
GTGTGTGTGTGTGTGTGTGTGTGTGTGTGTGTGTGTGTGTGTGTGTGTGTGTGTGTGTGTGTGTGTGTGTTAATGCATTTTTTAAGATCTGTTCCAATTCCTCAAAGTACCCAAATGCAAGTACGTGGTCTGAGGAAAAGTGGAATTGTTAAATCCCTGGCCTGAATTATTGAAGGCACATTCCTGTCTATTAAAATCAGGCCTCTGAAATTCATTAAAGTTGGCTTAAATGTGTACCGTTCCCTTGGCTGTTGCACCGTTCTCTTTGAATGACAGACCATAATGGACCAGAAGAAGTAAAGTTATAGAACTGGTTTACCAGCAGCAGTTGGCTTGGGACTGGCACAATCCCAAGGTGTGTGCGTGCATGGGTTTGTGTCCGACTTTAAGAGAAATGGATGTGTTTCATTGGTCTCCAACATTGCCTCAGAGTTTGAATTGTAGTTCACAAGATAAGCCTATCTGTACCTGGTATGTATATATAGCTATACCATTAAGTTATTGTGAAAGTTGTGTGGTTGACATTTCATAGTGTGCTTTCATAGAACAAAACTTAGGGTTGAGTGTCCTTTCTGAAAAGTGTGTGAAACGTGCTATATTTATAAAGTTGCATTACCTTTCTTAAAAATCCCAGACAGAAGGAAACCGTTAAAAAGGCACCATTTATTATCTTTGTCCAACTTCTGATTTGCCACATTTGAGAGTACTGGGTTGTGGTTGGTTTGTGACACACATGCTGAGACCCATAAAGTGCAAGATGGGAACTTTGGTTAATTATATATTTGTATAGTCACCTCATTGTCCTGGAGGAAAGGAAACGCCTTCTTTTGTCAACATAGCCTTTTATTTTTGTACTATTTACACATCACACAGGCCTAGATTTCCCAGTATGTGGAACTGGAAAGGCACTTGGTTGTTTTAAAAGCATGACAACAATTGAGTTAATTTGCACAATTTTAATAATAGACTATCTTGGCAATTCCAGACATTGTGATGGCAACAAAAACATATTTAATTTATGTTGCACTTTATTTAGCATTAACTTTCCAACTAGCATAATCATATTGTGGAATGTTGTTTAGCTGATAGAACCACCCATAATGTGCTCTCATATCTGGCTGTTCATATGGTAGTGGGGTAGTCATTTCTGTGAATGTCAGCATAACATTCAGGCATCTGTCAACAGTTGTGTATCTTATACTCGTCTTAGGTTACAAGTAGAGTGCTGTTTAGGCCTTAGCCCTTGAGGGGCACTAAAAACAGTCTTCAAGTAGTGCCTATGTTGTATTACTGCAGACTACAAAGGCAATTCTCCCCAAAATAATGTGCCAGTATGTGCAGTGTGTTGTCTTCTACTAATGATACCAGCCAGAAAATGATGGCTTGTCGCATTAGAAGTTAATTAGCAAATGTATTTTCTTACCTGAAATACTTTGCCCAATTACCAATATTTAAGTCCTACTTTAGGCTGATATTGGTCATCAACTGTGATCCGGTTAGGTGTATGCAATTGCATGGCAGATAATGGTGCAAACATATTTTGGTTTTGGTTTTGTGCTGCCTGGTAGGCCTATTCGATACTTTTTAAAAGAAAAGTTTATCTGATATTGAGCTACTGGTTGTTTTGCATAACTTAGTTGGGCCATAAACCTCTGTAAATGGTTAAACGTCAATCTGTTATCAGGAGCTATGTGAATGATTTCTGCATTGACCAATGCTGATGACTGATAAGGCTCTATATCACTGTCTTGCCACGGGCCACTGTTTGAAGTGCTCTCTGCAAGTAGTAGTTCTTGCTGTGGAGGTGTCAATTGATTCTGAGCGTTGCATTTTGATCATTTCTGAAAAAATACTTGAATGTGAATTCAAGTATTAATGTGAATACTCAAATGTGGTGCACAATGGTCTGAAGTCTGAACTAATTTTCGTTTTGTTTGCAGGTGAACTTTTTAAAAGCTTTTGTCCAAATTAAAATTGGAGGGCTGTCATCATGGTGAGCATCCCAGAATACTATGCGGGAAAGAATGTGCTGATCACCGGTGCAACTGGCTTCATGGGCAAGGTACCTCCATCGGGGCTGGATGAGTGTTAACAATTCTGCACTGGGTCGACTGTGGGTCTCCATTCGTGATGTACAATTAATAATTGCAAACAATTATTGTTTCTCTAGTCTTAAAAACCTATTCAGGAAAATTAAACTAGGTGTAAATATTTATCTGTTGCACTTGCACCCTGTTCTAATTAACTTTTGTTTCTGCTTCAGTAGTAGAGATCCACCGGTTAGCCGATCAGCTGTAATTAATTAAATTACTCATGGATAATTGTTAGATCAGTCATTTATCAAGTACACATGGCTAACATTTTGCTGGTTAATGCTTCTGATTTAAAATAAACCTGGTTTTAAGTTGGCTGACGCTTGGGTTCCAGGTGCTCCTGGAGAAGTTGCTGAGGTCCTGTCCGGAGGTGCGCTCCGTCTATGTGATGGTCAGGCCCAAAGCGGGCCAGTCTCCCCAGAGTCGCATCGCAGACGTCATCAACTCCAAGGTGACCATTGAGCAGCGGCTTAGACTGGTTAGACGAGGGGATAATGTCTGCACTGATTACTATTAAAGAGGAGGACTTTGTTTTTTTTCTTCTTTTCATCAATTTATTTTGCGAGTTAGAAATGATCAAAAGGACCTCCCTTGAATCAGTTTATCCTCACATCATTTGGTTTGCATTGTCAGTTGTTTGACAAGTTGCAGGATGAGCAGCCTGATTTTGCGGAGAAGATCATTGCAGTGAACAGTGACCTCACACAGAAGGACCTGAATCTCAGCAAAGAGGACCAGGCCACCCTGGCCGAACACATCCACATCGTCTTCCACTGGGCCGCCACTGTTCGCTTTAATGAACCCCTCAAGTGAGTTGTTATCGCTGGGCTTGATTTGAATCTTCCACTTGATCCTCTTATGAATATAAACCAGAATGTATTTCAGAGCATTTGTATTAAAACATATCTAGCTTCCTCTCTTAAGAATGGAAAAGACGGGCCTGGTGATAATGATCTTCTACAAGAGATGACTCCTTTTACCCATTTGTCCTCTTTATAGGGATGCATTTCAGCTAAATGTCCTGGCAACCCAGAAGATGGTCACACTGGCCCACAGTATGAAGCACCTGGAGGTGTTCCTCCACGTCTCCACAGCCTACGCCAACTGTGACCGGGAGCTCATCGAGGAGGTGGTCTACACCCCACCAGTCGACTACAGGAAGCTCATTGATAGCCTGGAGTAAGTTCATCCGTGGTCGACAAGTCACTGCTGAACATTTATGGATTTTGAAAGCAGCAGAAGACTTAAATCATGTTATGCACTGTTTGTGGTTGGCTGATATGTCTGATATGATGTCATACCAAATGCCTACTGGGGAACGCTTGGTCCGTTTTTATAGAAAGGACTCACTATTCTACTTAATTAATTTTTTTTACTGATCTTTCCTCCCCTCTGTTCTTCAGTCGGTAACAGCAAAATGCAAGTTTCACAGGTTTATTTAGGTCAGTAATGCAGCAAGCACGCAAGGCAGCCAAGCCACTGCAGTGCAGTATAGGTTTACAGGTTGCAGTTCTAATTAAGCTCCTGTTCTTATCCAGTGGAATGAAGAAGATTTGTGTTGGTTGAAAATGATTTGGATTGCAGTCAAATAAAACCCGCCCACCGGTCACAGCTCTACGTAACTTAACGACGCACATTTTCCCTCCAGCTGGATGGATGAGAAGATGGTGTCAGCGCTGACTCCCAAGCTGCTCGGGAAGCGCCCCAACACCTACACCTTCACCAAGGCCCTGGCTGAGTACCTGGTGCAGCAGGAGGCCGGCAGCCTGAACGTGGCCATCGTCAGACCCTCCATAGTGGGAGCCAGCTGGAAGGAGCCCTTCCCTGTGAGTCAGCCCCAGACTTTAGGATCATGCCAACATTTGTCTGGTTAGAAATGAGGTGAATCAGAAATACAGTACTAATGCACAGAATTGAATTGTATAATTGTATTTTTTTTTTATATTTGTAGGGGTGGATTGATAACTTTAACGGACCCAGTGGAATATTCATCGCTGTAAGTATCAAACACAGAAAGAGATGGAGATGCGTAAAGCTTTTTTTTTTTAACTTTTCTTTTGAGCTCAATATGTGTTCTACTAATTCTCCGCGTGTACCTCATCCTCTCCCCCATGGTAACTAGGCGGGTAAGGGCATCCTGCGCACCATGCGGGCCGCCAACGACGCGGTGGCCGACCTGGTGCCGGTGGACGTGGTCATCAACACCACGCTGGCCGCCGCCTGGCACTCTGGAGCCCAGATGCACAACAGGTCCGACCCACGCACACCCACTCATGATGGTCTTCACTCTGCCTTCCCGCGGGCCACACGGTGGACTTACTACTCTTTCTGTGAACAGGCCCAAGAACATCATGGTGTACAACTGCACCACTGGGGGAATTAACCCCTTCCGCTGGGGAGAAGTCGGTAAGCTATGTTTTGAGTTGATTTGAAATGGTAATACTATTTTTTGTTGTTGTTGTTTCTTTTTATTTATCGAAGTAGTAAATCACAATTTAATTCAAATGTGCCGCATATGACAGGAAATGTTCATTCAATGTCATGCACTCTAAGTGTTTCCTGTCTGTTGAGTGAGTGCATAGTACGCCGTCCTCACACCAAAAGCGAAGTGACTTTTATAATTTCTGTTACTCGCTGACGACGTGAACAAAGAGGTTAATCGTGCAAAGAATGAGTGCTCGCCTGAACGCCTACGGTGCTTTCCGCCAGCCATGGCCGGGATAACTCCCATTAGATCAGCTCTTGTACTGGTCTTCTCCAGGAGCTGCAGTCTGGATGACTGCTGCTTTTGTGATTCAGTCAGTACTTCAGGGCGTTAAGTGACGCTGAGGGAATCTCCACAATGTCTCGCTTTCATGACACAGCGTTATGCAAAATTCGTGCCAAAGTTAAAATATTTGATCTCGTCCGAATAAGGCAAATTGGCAACGTTCGAACAGATTTAATCATGCACATTTTGCATCCGTCGTCTCTTTGCATGCACTATTTCTACGACTATGTTATCCCGCCGTGCATAAAATTTGCTTCGTTTTTGGTGTGAACGCACCTTATGTTGAGGTAATCATAGTCAGTCTCTTTGTTGACTCGTTACTAAGGGTACCAGGTCTGCAACAACCATTGTTTGCATGTGCTGCTTTTTGAAGTAAAATAAATAACCAAAAGCTGCTTGACTTGATGAACCAGATGGAAGCGTATACGTTTCATTTATATAACATGCCTGGCATTCTGTCGAGTGGAGAATGAAAATAATCCTTTGATATGATTAATTCAGGGCAGGGACGGTTCAGCATAGATAACTGCCAGGTGCTAAATAAATCAACTAGACAAATGTTTAAACGTATACAAACGGTGTACCCCCCCTAATGTTTAGTGATATGGAACAGATCCGAACCAATCGCTTTGACTTAAGAAATGGTCATGTTTTAATCTTGGTGTGGCCTTGGTAACAAATGTCATGACATTCAACACCTTTTGTCCCTCAGAGCACCATGTAATATCCACGTTCAAGAGGAACCCGCTTGAGCAGGCTTTCCGACGGCCCAATGTTAATCTCACAACAAATCACCTAATCAATCAGTATTGGATTGCTGTGAGCCACAAGGCTCCGGCTTTCCTCTATGATCTGTACCTCAGGTTGATTGGACGAGAGCCAAGGTAAACTTGTCATCGCCGACTTAAGTCGTTCACCAAATCTATGCCTCCCCATGCCGTATACCTTCTGCTGTTTCACTTCTAATGTGCTTTGCCTCTTTGCTTATACCTTGCCCAATAATCTCACTGCCAGCGCTAAATGTCACATGTCTTCTGAGTTGTCGCTTTGGGAGCTTAAGGATGTACAACCCATTATACATGTACAGGGTGGGTTATACATTCTTCACTTTGTTTGTCTTCATGTATTTCGTTTTATTTTTCTGTGGCTGGGTTTCCGAAATGAGCTGAAGGATACTTTGGTTCTTTGGAGACCTGATTTTAGATGGGTTATGAGAAATGAATCTGGTAGTTGGCACTGCCTCTGCTGTAATGTCCTGGAGTAAAGGGTAACAGCCTGTTGGTGACTACTTGGACCTAACTAACGGTGACGACGGTTGGTTTTAGGACTATGCATTTGATGGCTTGAACGTAAAAGAAGGCAGCACATCCTCATCGTCTCATCCCATTGTGTCTCCTTGTCTTGTGATGTCTGTGTCTTGTCTCCTGCAGAGACCTCTGTAAACATGAGCTTCAAGATCAACCCCTTAGAACGTGCCTTCAGAAGGCCCAACCTCAATCTGCGCTCCAATCCCTTAACCAATCAGTACTGGACAGTGGTCAGCCACAAGCTGCCCGCACTGATCTATGATGGTTACCTTGGGCTGACCGGCCGTGAGCCCTGGTAAGGCTGGACCTGTCCGGTTCCCTCACCGGGAACCCACTCGGTCTTCACCTGTTCCACACCCATTCCACCAACCGCTTTTCACTGAGGGGTGTTTTTCGTTCTGTAACGATTAGGGATGCACCGATAACACTTTCTAGTACAAGTACAACTCCTTGCATTTGTGTACTCGCGGATAGAAAGCCCTTAATGATACCATTTAAAGTTGAAAGAGCCAGTGTTTCAGCGGGAATTCAAACTCTCCGGGCTGAGAGTTCTAGGAAAGAGGGGATTGTGTTATTTTTTTAGTACAGTCGTATTAGCGATGTTGTATGTGAAATGTGACACACAACGTAGCGATGTACTATGTGTCCAGGAAACCCAACCCTCGGACACAGAAATAAATCTCTGCTCAGACGGAGCTCCACCATCCACACACACCGTCGCGGTATACAAACACGTTTCAGAAAAGCTAAACGTTCTCTCCGACGACTCAGTCAACCGCTGCCCAGGAAGAGCTCTACACGTGATAAAATGGCATAGATTACCGTGTCGACTATCAGAAAGAACAAATTACCATGTAAAAAAAACAAAACGACGCTTTGGGTTCACTGGCTTTTCAACATTACTGCACTTTGCTTAAAGTGGTGTTGGCCCCGGGTCCAAGTATCGGTGTCGGTGCATCCCTAGGGACGGTTGTGGGGTGAGGAAGTCTGACGGACAGAAGGGTTGCATTTGCGGTGCTTGTGGCTTCATGGAATGGCCTGGACTTGGGCTTTGTTGAAGGGAAACTAACAACTTTATCATGACGGCAAATGTTTTTCTATGCAAGCATGGGTTTGTTTTACTTTGCGCTGCCCTGCATTTACCTGAGAATGCACTTTAACCGGATTTGCATAGGGAACGTTTTTTGGTTAAATAGATTTTTATTCATGAGATTGGCTTCTTTTGTATGTTGTTGGTTTTGTGGGGCGAGCCATGTTGGCAACTTGAGTTTACCGTTATTCTTTACTCATTCTGTTGTGTCGAAGCCATGGGCCTTTAGGGTTTGACTAAATGCATGTTGTGTTCAGGATGTGACCACAATTGCAGTCTATTGATTGCAGTACCATAATTGGCTCCCGTGTCTAGTATTTGTCCTACTGAACACAGCGAATTGCCAGCTGAGGTGAGTGGCATTTTCAGCAAATAGAAAAGTTAATTACAAGCCAAGGAATTTCAGACATGTATCATTTTGCAGAAATGGTGCGTGTGATTTTCTGAGTATATTGTTGGAATGTCACCATAATTATATCATTTAGCTTTTTGGGTGTTGAATAATTATTTCAATAAAATTCATTCTTATCAGATTGGATTTTATTACAGCTTTCAATCATTTGATTGGAATATAGGTACAATTACTGCCTCTTTAATATATTCAACTCTAATGCTCAGATGTCCTCATTAATATGCACTGATTGAGCACTGCCTTATGTGTGTTTATTGCTGCATCAATGTCACTTCACTTGGAGTATTCAAATGATCCGAACCAATAACCTTTATTTCAATATGAGCCTATGTTCACAAGGGCTGTGTGTCTTCATGAATGGGTCTCGGTGTTGTCTGTGGAGCTACTTTCCAGTGATGGTGGCCTACATGCAGTTGCTCTTCACAAGTGGGATACGTTCCTCTGAGGCCATTTCCAGTACCTGTAGCTGGGACTGATTAATGTCCTTTTGAATACCAAATAAAATCCAATCATTTGCGAAGCACACTTTCAAACCAAAGACCTGTAAGGGCCCTATTGGTATTTATCAGTGGTTCAATGTAGCCATGTAGAGGGGTTGAGCTGCTCGTGTCTGCATGTCAACCCAGGTCCTGAGTATCTTGCACCCGGAAGAAGGTGAGAAGCGGTGTCTCCAAGGCGATACTTGATTTTTACCATTGGATGACTTGATAAACAAAAATTTCGAAATTTCTGTTATCCTAAGCGAGGCTGAGTAAAGCATACAATCAAATTGTTTTATGCAGCAATCAAAGCATACAGGGAGCAAAATGGATATAATGGCTATTCAATTTAAATACTAAATGTAATTATTAAAAAAAATTGCCTTGGACCAACCGCCTTCGCTGGCATGAGTATCTTGTTGCTTTTACCCTGACCTCTCCTCCTAGCGCCATCTGTGATACTGCTGTTCATCTCAGCTTCCTATATCCAACCAATCTCTATTCACTCTTTACCCACCCATCATCCAACTCTGGCTCCATTCACCCCTCGTCACCTACTCTGACAACATCCTTTCGCCCTATTGAACTGAATCACTCGATTCACTACTGCAATTCACTAGTCTCCATTCATCAGGGCTCACTTTCTTTGTATCTAATGTCCTGTCCTACTGACCTCCCAGGATGATGAAGACGATCAATCGTCTACACAAAGCCATGATGGTGTTGGAGTACTTCACCAGCCACTCCTGGGTCTGGAACACTGAAAACCTGAGCATGCTCATGGCCCGAATGAGCCCAGAAGATAAGAAGGTAGAACACATGCACATTTGAATTAATTCATCTTAATGGATCGTATCTCTTTAGTCTTCAATGTGTGTCCTGGCTATTTTGTATCCTTGGGCGTGTGTGTATAGAAACGGCCGACATGAACACTGAGCTGGGAGTGTGTCTGATTTACAATGGCGTGATTCAGCGTTGAAACCTCGGAGCAGCACTGAATAGACGTATTGTCTTTGCCTGTTCTTGTATCTACTGGAATTTAAATGATCTGTTCAGTGGGTGAAAGCTTGCATTTCTGCTCCACTTTTGGTCTTGTAATATAACCGGCTGTAGTATGTAGTAATAATATTTTCTACGTACCAAGTGCTGGCAGGCAAAAATAAATAAATTTGATTTAGAGGGCCACAATGAGTAGAAGTTAGTGTTCCCCAGTTGGTTAATCAGGTTTATACCCATCTGCTGTGAAAATTCCCATTCCTAGATGTCTTTAGTGGAGAACATTTATTGGGTTATTAAAATGTAAAGACCAATGCTGACATTGCAAGTGTTTTGCAGCTTCTAGGATAAGAGGTACAATGGATCTCTGTTTTGTTTACCAACCGCAGAAGAGGCCAGTGTTGACGTGAGCCTTGAGTTCTTGTTCCCACTAGATGCTCTCCTCCCTTCCACTGCTAGGTGTTCAACTTTGACGTGCGCCAGCTGAACTGGGCAGAGTACATGGAGAGCTACTGCATGGGCACCAAGAAGTACGTCCTCAACGAGGATCTGTCTGGCCTCCCCGCTGCACGCAAACACCTCAACAAGTGAGTCTAGACCAAGCCCACATGACCAACGCTGGTAACAAAGTACTAATGTCTAGCCTCAACATATTTACTGGAGGAGCTAAATCTTTTATTAATTTTTTTCATTTTGTTTTCCCAGGGTAGTCACATGGGGACAGTAGTCTTTTACAAGTGAGCCCTGGCCAAGAAAGAAAGAAAGAAACACAATTAACAAAACAGGAAACATATGCAGGCTATTAAAGACAACCTAGACACATTCACACTGGTAATGTAAAGTGTCTGTAACACATAAAGTCAGAAAGGGGGATGAACATATTCAGTTTCAGTTTTATCTGTAGTGCATTTCAAGTTGAGGGGGCATTATAACAATAGGCCATCGTTGCATTCAAATGTTGGAGTTTAACGTTGTCCGTCCTTCCATTGATCACTGACTGATCCACACATGCGTGCAACGCCCAGATAGTTCCTGCCATTATCCATCGGTATAGCCTCCCTCATGGAGGGTCTATATGATTGAGTGGCAGTTATCCATCGCTATAGAAACTAAATGTGACCGCACAGGCGATGTGTCAGACGGCACCCTGATGCACACGCTTTGTATTCAACTATAAATAATGATTACCTAAGGATAGTCATCATTTCACAAGAACTATGCTAAAATGAATCATGAATTGCTGCGATTTTTGTGATATTCAGATTTTCTGTGTTCATATTACGACCTCCATCTGCAAACTGTTGGGTGGTTCCACTCAAGAGTGGTCCCTAGGAATATTGTACACAATTTATTTTCTTTAGTTGCAAAAGTGTGTCCTTCCCCACTCAATACAATGCTTGCATTAAGTAGGTGCTGAGCCCTGACTACTTTTGAAATTCTGTGCTACGCAACCATGTGTTTTGTTGTTCTAATTCTGACCTGGCACAATTTGAACTATCATGGGATTCATTGTCTGACTCATTGTCAGAAGGTCTGTGTTTGCTTAAGTTATTTCCACATGTAAGAACCCCAACTTTTTTACATCAAAGCAGGTAAGGTCGATCGACCTCTGCAAGATCAGAAATAGTCTGCATGTTGCATTTCTCAGGTTAGCCAACCTTGTGCTACTCCCGGGTTCAATGATGGACAGGACTCAGTAACTCACAGTAAAGTCCCACTCACTCCTCCTGACGCCGTCCATCGATGTATTACCTGGGTAGGGCGCTAGTGGTTTGAGCCATGAAGCTGCACAATAACGCAATCCTTTTGCCATAGTCTTTTCGGTAATGCATTTTTGGGGGTGAAAAGCTATTTTATGGTAGCGTATGTACTAGGCTGTACTGTAATCTCCCTCAAATAACCATGTCTATCCTGAACTAGTAAATCCGTTTTTAAAGCAGCGCTTCTGTTCTGTATTTCCAGGCTGAGGAACATCCGCTATGCCTTCAACACCATCCTGGTGGTGCTCTTTTGGCGAGTCTTCATCGCGCGCTCCCAGATGGCCAGAAACATCTGGTACTTTGTGGTTAGCCTTTGCTTCAAGTTCCTCTCCTACTTCCGGGCTTCCTCCACCATGAGATACTGAAGAAGACTGCAGAGGTAGATGGAAGAAAGGTTGGCACTGGGAGGCATTGAGAGAAAAGATGTCTAGGCATGGGGCCCTTCACTCCGCCTACTTTTATGTTTACCTGTTTACATTAAAACCAGCTAAACACCCTGACCATGCACAGACTGTGGGACTAGTCTCAAAAGTCCAAGGAAAGCTCAATGTTGCATATCGTTAATTGTATCTCTCCAGAAGTCTTTTTTTTTTTTTCTTTTCCCATTTCATATGGATGATGTTTCCCTGGTCCACTGGTCCTAGGCACAGTTCCAGCCTCATGTGATGGAAGAGCAGCATTTGGACTTTTCATAATGAAAAACCAGGTCTACATTGATGCATAATGAGTTGAGATTAGGATGTACTTTTTGGAATTGTTAGGAAAGTTGCATGGGTTTGGCTTTGAATGATCTCCCTCTTTCTCGTTTTCCAACTGTAACTCCTTTGGTGAATCATTAACACATTTCTAGCTGTACCAGGGCAAACCCTAGTGTCCAGCGGTAATGTCTGAGTGTTTTCAGTATGCAATGGCTGGCTTACAAATGTTGACCAAGCACAAGGTGTTTGCTTTGAAACCTGTGCCTATGGAAACATATATTCTACATTTGAAGAGCTTGTCTTAAGTTGTTTTTTTTTTTTTCTCTGGTCATTTTGAAATCCATCTCCGGTCATCCAAGTATTTACCTCCTAAGGTAAAAAAAAAAGCTTATGAGATTGATGGGAAAGATGTTGGACCTTTGAGGCACTGTAGGTATAATTATCATGACTTGTATGTATTTCATCATTTTGAAACCATACATTATAAATGCCTGAGGTTGGCTGATATCCTATATGATATCCATTCAAAATTCTCTAATTGAATACATTTTCTTAAAGGTCCAATTTCCCTTTTCCAGTTATTTTGTCTTTGTATTCTCACTGTAAATCTACAATTTCCTGTCTACTTGTAAGATTATTTTACCTTTAGCAATAAAGTCTACTAATCTGTACTTAGTCCAAACCTTCCCAGGGTTGTTTCAGACCTGGAAATGTCTGTTTCAGGGTTTGCATCATGGTGGAATCATATAACACACGCTCATCTTTGAACACAGGCTGACCTGTGAAGCCTTATGTACACACCGCATCCTTCATGATCCCCGTAGTACTGTGCTTTTTGTTTAATTCCCCCTCGTTTCTCTTGTTACTCGTCACTGTAGTGAGTGGTTTAACATGGGTTGACCTGGCATTAAAGTGAACTTGAGGTTTTTCATGTTCGAGTGGATTGAGGAACGACACTGGTCTCAACGTTTCTGCAGGATAAGTGATGGACATGCGGTTTATAGGATAAAATTGCGCTCCTGCAAAAACTTGGCATGGCCTGTGCCTGACGGTTCAACTGTAAACCGTTGTGAAAGAACGGCAATCATGTTTTCTACCACACAAGGATGTTAACATGACTGCAAGGATATGAATGTTACTGTCAGTCAACGGTTTGTGTACTCGTAATGTTATCCTGTGAATGTAACCAATTACGCAACATGTTACGTAATTATTTTTGCAAGCTTCCCAATACTCACTGCACGGATCACTGTCTTGTCATTTTGTTTTAAGAATACTTTAATCTCTGCAGTTTTTATAATCTCTATATTCAGACAATGTCTTGCAAGTGGGATCATTGGGCAGTTTTTCGGGTTATTCTGTCATTTTGTGTGTGTGCTCTGGTACGGTGTGGATTCTCCTGTCTGGGGATTATCGGAAAAATGTAATTCAGGGTTCCTTCAACATTAATAGTTGATAACTGAGAAGGATTTGTTGTGCCTTTGCACATTCTGTTGTGTCCGGGTGTAGACGTTGGTGGACCGTGTCTCTTAGTCTTTAGTTCTCCCAAATCACTTCCTGTTTCGTTTTAGCTGCGTTTGTGCCATGATTATGCATTCAGGAAATCTAAAGAATCCAGACTTCTCCATTGCCATTAAACACCCCAGCGCTCTTGTACTTTTAAATTTGATTATTGATGGGAACGTTTCCCTTTTTTAATTTCCTCTACATTTGTTTTTATGCTCATTATATATATTTTTGACTTATGGGTTCCCGTTTTGTACGATTTTGTATGGTTAACTGCCCTGTCAATTGTGGCTCATGCGTGTTAAACATTGTGCTTGTTTGCTGACCCACACAGATCCTATCCATTTATTTTGTTCTACTCTTTTAGGCTTTCTTGTCTAGTCTCCGAGATCACCTGCGCTCGACCGATTAGGCTTGACGTGAGCCGGAAGGTTTGGACGAGTACCCCTTTACCATATGGTTTATGACTTTGCCCTCTGTTCTTGGTGTCCACCCCTCCATAATATTTCATGACCATACACAGTATGGTCATGTCACGTTACTTGAGGTGCAGCTCACAAATTACAGCCATTGTGTGTATGTGTGCGTGTGTGTTTTTTCATTGGGACTAAAACGAGTTCTTGCATTGTCAATGGTAACCTCTTAAAAATAAATGAATCAATGGGTGCCTTGTTTGTAAATTTAAAAAGAATAAAGTTAACTATATTTAATTCCTCTTGAAGCATTTTTTTCATCTTCCTTTCTGTCCTCCTGCCTGTTGTTAGTAAAACAATTACTGGTATAGTTGGCTTTCTGCCAGCAGGTCAAGATATCTACATTTCTAAATCCCCAATACAGACCGGCAAGTACTACGATAACTCCACATGTGAGTGGCTTATTTAACTAGATTTGAAAGTCTAGTGACGGTAACTGCCTTATCCTACCCGTTTTACGTTTTACCATTGCCTATACTCGACCATGTCTACAAGATAAGGGTTCTGTCTCTGAAGCCTCCCTATATCTGCACCAACTGCAGTCAGGAAGCCCTGAAGGAACTGAATCACTGTGTGCCTTGTGGGGCCCGCTATCCTGCCTAGCATCAACAGGAACCCACAGGCTTACAAGGCTTGAGCTGGGCGGTGTCCCCGCTGCTATGGCGATGTTAGACAACACGTAATCTCCCAGAAGCCCCTTAAGCTTAATTGCTGGATTGCTTCTGTTAATGATGCCCACATGATTCCATTAGGGGATATCGAGTTCTGTTTTTCTGGGTGTGGCGTTGGGTTTCCTTTCGCATCTGCTGTGTGAATTATGGGAATACTTTTTGAAAAGCAAGACTGAAGACTGGGATAATGCTCTGACATCTATGGTATAAACATTTTAATTAATGCCTGCAGATTGTGTGTGTGTGTTTTCGATTTGACAATCCAATTTTTCCCGAAAATAAAAAAGCCCCTTAACTTCAAGTGAGAGACTGATTTACTCACACCTCCACTGATGTTAGAGAATTGAAGTGTAGTTACTTTTCAGTGCAAAGTACTTCACAGAACACAATGTTACACCAGTTTATCTGTATCGAACTCCAGGGCCACGATTTACTTTGTTTCATATCAAAAATTTTTAGAATATCTGTCAAGGCTCAATGTGCAGTTCTCACTCACCCTAGTGCTCCCACTGTTAAAGACAACTGAAGGTAGGTCGCTGTTTCTGCTGCCCTTAAAATCCCTATCAAGAGAACGATTTTGTGGAATAATTTGAACAGATTTACTGGCAGTGTTCCTGTCTAGTGTACAGCCTTTTGTTTACGTTTTATACACTTCCTGTCCCCC
>JAOPUA010000169.1:14288117-14299676 GCA_027122455.1 Trisopterus luscus | reverse complement strand
TACATATATATTTTTTTCTCAAACATGTAATATATACAGTATATACTCAAACTCAAACATGTAATGAATCTTAAACATCTCTTTCAATGTTTGCATTCATATATTTATTTATGTGAACAGTCTAGGCATATTATCGCATTATTATCTAGGAAGAATGAAAATGGAAGGGAAATTTATTCCCTTTTTTTTTGCTTCATCCTAGCGGTATGGTATTTTACTTTTTTTTTATATTATTCTCCACGGTATTGTATTGCAACTTGGCTTCATGTAACGCTAATTCCAATGATGGTCAATTTGTGAACATCCTCTCTGTGCCATCATGTCCCCACCATTTGAACACGGCTTTATGACAGCTGCTGCTGCCTCAGTTGAACTTGATGAGCACGGTGAGCGGCTCCTCGTCCTTCTTGGTGGTGATGGTCTGCAACATCCCCGTGGGGGTGTGTAGGTACCGGGAGCCTTTAAAGAAGTTCTCAATCAGATCCCGGTCGATCTTCTCACACTTCCCGACGGCGGCCTGGAAGTTGTTGCTGAGCACGCCGTAGATCTTCCCGGTGTCGTTCTTCCGGCCCAGGAACAGGAAGAGCGCGTAGCAGTCCTTCCCGATGGACGCGCAGAAGTCCACCATCCTCTCGCACACCGTCTTGTTGCTGGACTCCTGCTGGGCCATCTGCAGGGACTCGGTGCGCGCCTCTGGAGGGTAGTCCTCCGCGATGCCCTCCCTGTCGGGCAGGTGCAGCACCTTGACCGCGATCTGAATGCGGGGGTTCTTGGTGGGCTTGTCCAGGACGGCCCACACCCAGTCGGCCCCGAGCAGGATGCGCTGCTCAGGGGTCATCACGGTGCAGTTGAAGTTGTCCGTCATGTTGAGGCTAAGGCTCTGACCGATGTAGGTCATTAGGAAGATCTGCAAATATTTACTGTCAAAATTAAAACAAAATAACATAAAATGTATATTTTAGCAAATAACTTGGAAGTAGCTACAATATGTAGGTAGGCTAACTTATCCAGGGAGACTTTGCGGTCATATTATACTATTGTTCAAAGAAAATTTGTAAATGAAGGGATTGAAAGCACTTTTGCATTGATCTGTATTGGCTTTATTCTATTTTGTGTGCATGTTCTTCTGCTTTCGGTACCTGAGTGAGCACCTCGGGACTGGGGTGGAACTTGTCCTCGGGGTCTTTGAAGAGCAGGTACTCCTGGGTCCGGGAGCAGGCTTTGGCGATGCAGTCGCTGTAGAGGGGGATGAAGTCATCGCCGTTGGTGAGGTTGGGTCGCCACAGGGTGGCGAAGATGTTGGGCTTGATGTTGGGGGACCCCTCAGTGCTGCTGGGCACCGGGAGGGGCCCCTTCTTGAGGGTGGCTCGGAGGGACGACATCAACTTGCTGTTCGCAAAGGGGTTGGCGGGGGGCTGGAGGCTGCTGATGTTGCTGAGGCTGCCGTACCTGCCATTGCTGCTCACTTCCATGGTGGCTGATCGGCGTGTCTGTTGGGTGAGAGGAGGTGGAGGACAGGCGTGTGGTCCGATGTTGGTTTCTCGAATGCACGGGAACAGTGCACCGTAAACAATAATTAATAGTAGAACCGTTATTGCTCACCATATGGCGCCCCACAATAACGACAATCTTTATTATTTGAATTGTAGCCTACATATTGTACTCATAAGTGCATTTCAATTGTAAAACGTAAGCAGTGAAGTCACAACAACCACCTGCACCACACTACGACAAGGGGCCAGCAGAGAGAAGCACTCACCGGGACGCGTGTGTCCGTGGGTCTCGGTAGCGCTGGGCCTCCCCTGCTCTCCGGCTGCCCCGCTGAGATGCACAGCCTGCCGGACCTGACGCTTCACTAGTCCACTTGGGTGTTAAAGATGGCAGGCAAGGGTAGGCAAGGCGGGTTGAGTAAAACAAAAATAAAGACGCCTAGACAGCAGCAGAGTGATTCTACGAGGGTGACTCCTTGTGAGCACTGGCTCGGCTTATGAGGCAGGTATTTAATTATGTCAACAGAAGACTCAACTTACCTGTTGGGTTTAGTGACAGCATCTTGTGAGGGCTTAGCCGGCGGTTGGGGAGGAAGCCGGGGGAGGGTTAATGAGTGAGTAAACAATACAAATGTTTTTTGTTTTTTTTAAGGACAGAAGGCGCACTGGTATATCTGGGGCCCGGAAGCCAACAAGGTTTAGGTAATGAGGTCATGGCAGGGGAAAGACGGTGGCATATATCAATACAGTTTAGGGAACATCTCATCAGCTTCTGACGGACTGATTCAGTCTGCAAGGGATCTTCACGTTGGAGTCTGATGACACACGGTTGACACTGGGACAAACAGTGTCGACTGGTAATGATGTTCTGGAGCCAGGTACATGTAGGGCACCTGTAGTGTATTATATAGTTGTAGGTCCTTCTGTTGGACAAAACAGCACTGTGAATTCCTGTGAATGTCAAAGGAGTGTGCCTTTGACTTTGTTTCATCTTTCCTTTTTTGATTTAATTATTATACTTTCCTTTTGCCCAGCCAACCAAAACGACCCATGTGAACTTTCTTAGCCTCCTATCAACTGTTTGAACAAACAGCCATCGGTCACGTACGTCAAGGTTCTGTCCTGCCAAAGCAAAATGGATGACACTTGTTTTATTCTCAGTGGAAAACGCAACATTTTAAGGTAGTTTTAAGATGTGATTCATCTTAAAGCATTAAGATGTGATTCAATTTTATTTAACTGATTATGTTCTTAAAGGAAAACATTAAAAGTGACCCAGGGAAAATATTCTTAACATGTGTTTGTGCGCTTTGCGTATGCCAAAATAAATCCATTCCATTCCAAGTTTCCTTTTACAATACATTTTGTTTATTTAATTAAACATAATCATGACACAGAAATACCGCTGTTCGATGATGTTCTCCCAATAAAAACATCATTTTTCGAGTGACCCAGAGATTACATTTCTTCTTCTTGGGACCGACTAGGATGTCAGGTTTTTGGAGGACACAAAACAGCACTCTAAGCTTAATGTTATATTCACATTTAGTTGATCAAGATAATCATGACAAATTAATGTTGCTTTAAATGTTTTGAAGCGCAAAAGCCCTTGCATTTGCAATTTGAATGTGGGTTAAGTCCTTTATAATTGATATTCTAGTTAATTTGATAGAAGATCTCAGTAAGTACAGAGTGAGAGCAAAAGAATAACCACATGACGTTATGGATGAGGAATTGGCTGTCTGGCCCATGTCGCCCCAACCAACATAGAAGGATTTGGATAGAAAATGAACTCTTAGGGCTTTTGGAAGCAAGGAAGAGCTGTTGTGTAAAATCTATTCCAATGCTACTATGTTAAAGAACAAACCAGCGTAAGGCCTATTTTAACGTTTTAAATCTGATATTTACATTTCTGAGGAGAATATAATACGTTCTCAACTGGGGGTGATCAGTGGCTGGAGAAGGTGGCTTCAGGCACAGGTGTGGGGGTAAAGTCAGGAAGCAGGTAGGGGGTCCGTTGGCAGCCCTTAGGGAGCCAGTAGTGTCGGGGGAGTCCCTTCAAACAAGAGCCATTTGAGAGTGTCTCAACTCCTCCCCTGTCTGGTCTAGCTGTAGCAGGTACTGGAAGCAAAGCATCATGGGAGTGGCAAAGGGTTAGAACGGTTGTGAGAGGAGGACAGGGAGTTTTATTCTACAGCTGGTTAAGAAGCAAATTCTGAGCCCTAAAACTATGCCTCCAGTACTTGTCCTACACATATTTTATCAAGCAATCACACATCTATATGTCTTAAGATAAGTTATTTATGTCTATTTGACATTAAAACAAATGAAAACTAAAAAGTTTTCAATGAAACATCAGCAATATTTATGGAATGTATTTATTTTAGATTTGATTAACTGCAACAAAATGCAAGGTACCAAGTGTCTTCATATGTGTAAGTGTGTGTTTAGAGGAAAGGCACACTTACTGTGAGGTTATTGATGCTGTTAGATAGGGCTTCTATTTCTAAAATGGTTCCCGCCATCTGCAACACACACATGTGTTATTCTGAGTGTATTCTATAATACTATGAACCTGTCAATTTCTCTATATTAATAATAACACTAATGAAGGACACGTGTGCTGTATGCTCCTCAAACGCAGAACAAGGTATCATTCATTTACCTTATTGGAGTCCTATTCGCTCCAAGCACACCGGTCATATGAGAGATGGTTAGTTTGATGGCGGTGGGTGGTGCTGAGGGTGGAGCAGCCAGAGATGGTATGGAGGATGATGGAGGCAGGGGAGTTAGTTGATGCAGGGTTCCTGGTTGCGTGCCAGGGGCGTCTTGGCACAAGGTTATTTAACAAAGCACCACACCGCATGTGTTCCTGCTTCTAATGTTCCACTGAGGAAGTGAAGGGACAAATGATTTGAAAAAAATGAATAACCTGATGCCGGCTACCAGCATCAGGTTATTCATCACAATGAGAAATAATTATGTGGTGAAATAACAAATCACTTCCTGATGATTTGATATTATATATGCTGCTAAACTTAATATAATTGCCATTTACTGAGAGTATATTTAGGGCAGCCTTACACTTAAAAGACTCTATACTCAAATAAACTTTCACTATACAGAGTAAAGAAAACACATTAATATATTTAAGTAAAAGGGGTAGGATATATATTTATTGATTTACAGCTACCATTACCACAAGACAGCCTCTTTTATTGAAGAAGTATTTTTTCACCTATAAAAATACTATAACAATCAAATGTGAAAATCAAAGTACAAAATAAATGTTTTCAGCTTACATACTGTGTCATATATCTGTTTTGCTCATTTATTTTGTGCTCACATAAATATTAAATAAAATCCCTCTCAAAAAAGTATGCAAATATTGCACGCGGCTCATTTCTTCAACTCTGTGTGCGAGTTCAAAAGGAGTTGGACAATACATTTGTTTTCAATGAACTCTATGGCTGAATTACACACACACACTTACAAAATAGCAATATAGCTCGGGTGCACAGGCTGTCAGCTCCATCCACATAGGTCATACAGAAATGGATGTCCAAAAAATAAAAAGGTACATGAATGGGATTGTTAGAGTGTCAGTCTACGGAGAGACGCTCTACATCTACGTCGCTCACGGGTCACTCATGGCACTGGAGGAGGAACGGGTGGAGAGAGACGTGCTGGTGGGGGAGGGGTTGGTTGGTCCGGGCTGGAGCAGGTTCGGATAGGGAATGACTTTTTGTTATGTTTCGAGGTATGCAAGGTTTACAGTGAAGCCGTCACGAGAGGAAAACCCTGTCTTTCAACATCAATGAGGGGAAGGGGAGCCCCTTAGAAAATAGAAAAGATTAGAGCAGATTCCAAGGCACAGGGTCGGTAGGGAAGTGGGGTCGGGTACACGGGGAGGAGGAGCGGGAGGAGGAAGTGTCACTAGAGTATGATGGGGTTGCAAGCAGAAGGGGAAGGCAGGGCGGTGGTGGTGGTAGTAGTGGTAGTAGTGATGTCGTCTTAGTACTGTAAAGCGGAATGGGCGGGCTCGGTTGCGATTGGCGCCGCGCTGCCAGCGGCGTCGCGTTTTGTCACCGCGGCGACGTCACCGGTCAACTGTCGTCGGGCCCCACCTGCTGGGCGCTGTGGGGGCCGGGCTCCCGGTCCAGGATGGGGCTGAGGGCCCGGAAGGCGGCGTAGGACGGCCCCTGGGTCCCGTTGGCGGCGGGCTGGGAGACGGCGGAGGAGGAGACGGAGGAGATGGAGGAGGCGACGGAGGAGGGGATGGAGGAGGCCGGGGGCATGGAGGCGGGCAGGGAGGAGTCCAGGGGACAGATGTAGTCGGTGGAGTCGCCGGGACGCCGTCTCCTGAGGTGGGTCAGGTTGGAGAAGACCAGCTTCTTTGGCTGCAGTGGGGGTGGGGGGGGTTGGAGAGATGCATTGTGCATAAGCAACAGTTGTATCATAGGGCTTATTTTGGGTTCACTTCTTAAAGGGAACAATATCCAAGAATTGCAGATTAATTCAGGTCCAGTCTGAAGGTATAAGGAAAATAGAGATCCCTGTAGCCTTAGCGCGTCTAAATGACACTGACTTAATGTGTGTATACTTTGTGATTTTTGAACCTTTAACTGACACAACTGTAATGTATATAGGAATCATTGATTCAATATATATATATATATATAGATATATTCTGTATCTGTTAATATCAGCACATGGCCATGAAACCCTCCCAGGTGGGATCGATGGTGCCGTTCTCACCCTGATTTTGGCGGTGGTGTTGAGGGGCGTGTAGCCGGCCGCCCCCATGTACTCCCTCTTCTCCTGCTCAGCCTGACCCCCCACCAGGCTGCCGAAGTTGGAGGCCAGGTGGCGTCGGAGGAGGGTCTTCTGGGGGGGGATGTTCAGCAGCAGGGCCAGCGTGTCCGAAGTGAACCGGGGCTCCAGGATCTCCACGGGGAGGGAGAGCACAAACTCAGTGTGTGTGTGAGAGTGTGTGTGTGTGTGTTTGTGTGTGTGTCTGCGTTGCTATGTGGAAACTTTATTACAGTTTATCTGCGGGCAAAGAGAGACACATACGCTAAACAGAAGTCAACAAGTTGACGATGCCTAGAAGGCAGATGTGCTGGAGTAGACGCCCAACCATCTGGTTTGTGTGTTCTGCATACAAAGTCAGGATATTGGAAGACTTGCAGGTGTGTGCGTGTGTGTAGGTGTGTGTGTGTGCAGGTGTGTGTGTAGGTGTTCGTGTAGGAGTGTGTGCAGGTCTGTGTGCAGGTCTGTGTGTAGGTGTCTGTGTAGGAGTGTGTGTGTAGGTGTGTGTGTGCAGGTGTGTGTGCAGGTGTGTGTGCAGGTGTGTGCGTAGGTGTGCGTGCAGGTGTGTGTGCAGGTGTGTGTGTAGGTGTGCGTGTAGGTGTGTGTGCAGGTGTGTGTGTAGGTGTCTGTGTAGGAGTGTGTGCGTAGGTGTGTGTGTGTGTGTGTGTAGGAGTGTGTGTGTAGGCGTGCGCCCAGGTGTACTCACGATGAGGCCCCCGTGCACGCCGCTGCCCCTGAGGTTGGGGGCGTACTCGGCCAGGTCCACCGAGCGCAGCCACTCCATCACCCGGTGGTTGGACCACTGCACCACCTCACTGGGGGTAGGCTGGTTCTAACACACACGTCAATGCACGCACACACACACACACACACACGCACACACACACACACACACACACAGGCACACGCACGCACGCACGCACGCAAGCACGCACACACACACAACACACACACACACACACACAGAATGATATCATCTAACACTTAAACCAGAAAAAAGACAAGATTTTTTTTTTTTGTAAAATATGGACTAACACTCACACAAAAACACTCACACACACATACACACACAAACACACACACACACACACTACTCACCTCATTGCTGGGCCTGCGTTTGAGGCAGTTGGGGTGGAACTGGTTCACACGCAGGACATGGATGGCACACTTGATGCTGAGGTGGTGCAGCTGGCTGTTTACCTTGAGAAACAACAGATCGTTCTGGGAGAGAGACCCACACACAGAAGGAGAGAGAGACAAGGAGGAAAGAATAAGTAATGGGATAAAATCATTCACATTAGAATCTTTAGCGGGTAACTGGAAGAACGCTAAAGTCGAATATATATTACAACAAAACTATCACAGGTAAACTTGAATAATCAAAACCAAGCTTAAACATCTACCTGTGATTTTAGGTAAAACAAATCCATTTGGTCAGGACCACTAGTCTATTATTGTGCGTTCTACCGATATCCTATGTGTGTCTGTGTGGTGACACTGTGTGTGTGTGTGTGTATTTGTGTGTGCATGGTGACGTGGTGATGGAGCTCACCACGGTGATGTACTGCAGCATGTGTCCGTCCACTCGGCCCTCGTTGAACTGGTCCTTATACTGGGGGAGCCCAATGTCATCCAGCCAACCTGGCAACCAATAAACAATCAACACACATGTTTGGTGCTTGTTTAATAACATGAAGCCATTTAAACCAATCCAGTTCTGCGATGTCAGCTCAACAAGGGAGTCTATTGGCTAGGTTTTTGGCTACAAGCTAAACGCTGATGGGATGTTTCTATAACGGATTCACTTTGGATTTTGCAGGTGGAAGCTGAGTGTATGTCTTGTGAGTGTGTTTCTCAGAGCGTGTACACATGCATGTGTGTGTGTGTGTGTGTGTGTATGTGTGTGTACTTATGCAGGTCCCTGCCGATACATACGTGTGACCCAGATGTGGTCCAGCTCTGCAGACTTCTCCACCTGCTTGCTGCACAGCATCTTGACGGCCAGCTGAAGCTTTTTCCTGTGGAGGGGGTTCTTAAGCCCCATTTCCTGGTAGAGAAACATAGAAAGAGGGAGAGAGAGAGAGAGAGAGCGAGAGAGAGAGAGAGAGAGAGAAGGGGGGAGAGAGAGAGAGAGAGAGAGAGAGAGAGAGAGAGAGAGAGCGCTTTAAGCGTGTATTTAATTGAAGAGGTTGTATAACTGGTTGTACTACTTGAAAACCATAACCCAGGGCTATTAATCTAGTGACTCATAGATTAAACATGGTGTGAACAGCTACATCTCTATGTGACAGACAAAACGAGGAAGAGACAGGTATGCGGGGAGAACGGGACCAGTTAGCAGCTAAGGCCTAGAACAGAACCCTAATCAGGACCCAGGCGAGGTCCAGGGTGGATCACAGCGATGGGGATGGGGGGGGGGGAAACGGGGCAACGCGGATCAGAGATGGCCATGACAGCGCTGCAGGGTGAAACTAAAGGCCAGACTGAGAGGAGGAGACAGCCATGAGCGAGCCCCTGATGAGCTGCAGGGACAGAAACCTGACATGACAGGCAGGGGAGTGACGGCTTGTCTGGACGATTTATTTTGTCAGGTTAACCAATGGGCTTTTGACCATGAATGTGTGTGTGTGTAGTTGTCTGTGCACGTGTTTGTGTGTACGTACAGTATATGTAGCTATATGCATACGTGCAATGGTGTGTGTGTGTGTGTGGGCCATGTGAGTGCATCCCAGGTACCTTCTCTAGCTCCTGCGACGTGGCTAACACCAGCGTCTGCCCGCTGCGCAGCCAATTGCGAGAGAGGACACCATACTGTCCCAGGCCCATGTGTTCCAGCCAATCGCCGAGCTGCTCGCTCGTCCACTTGTGGAAAGGGGCCTTGGGGTGGGTGAACCTGGTTTCAGAGGGCGACGGTCAGAGAGTCCATCAGTGTGAGCTCCACCACGGGGGGGGGGGGGGACCCAGAGCCCTGAGTGGACGGACGGGCGGTGACCTACCGAGTGTTCCCGGGCCGGGCCAGGCGCGGCCCCGCCGTGGCTCTGTGTCCCCCCCTCCTGAACTCCCCCAGGTCCGCCTCGTCCAGCTGCACCGGACTGCCGGACTGGCTCCGGCGGATCCTGGCACACAGGGGAAGCGAGAGGGAGAGGGGGAGAGAGAGAGAGAGAGAGGAAGAGAGAGAGAGAGAGAGAGGGAGAGAGAGAGAGAGAGAGAGAGAGAGAGAGAGAGAGAGAGAGAGAGAGAGAGAGATGACCACAGAGAGTGAGTGAATGTGTTTAGTGACCACTGTTTCCTATCGGTGATCAGACAAATAGACATCACGACTGGAAAGCAAGAAATAAAGAAAGACATACGGACAGACAGGCCGACGGGCAGACAGACAGACAGCAGATACTCACTTCCCCCAGAGTTTGCGGATGCCTCCGTGGCTCTTCCTGTTTTCGGGCGAGACCGGGGAGTGCTGCTCTGAGTTCCCCCCGGAGGACAACGGCGACTGGTCGGAGAAGCAGGACTCCTCCAGCAGGCTCTCTGGACGGCCTGGAGAGAGAGGGCAGAGGACATCAGACACACCACTTCACCTGCACTATCCCCAAAGGACGAGGTCTGCTTCAGAGGAGTATCTGGTGATCCAATATTAAGTCATTTCCATCTAGTACACCTCTCTAGTACATCTCTAGTACATGGATTGGAATTAATGTTTGTAATTTGTCTTTGTGTAACGTCATCACTCGCCCTTTACTTAAGATATTGGTATATGATGACTAATAACATCCATCAAGTGCATTACATCATAGCCTTATGCTACAATTCCAGAAATGGGCATGCATGATTGTAGAAGATGTTCATTTCGGTTGCTCACTAGGGTCACGGCTTTCTTTTGATATTTATATGAAGAGAAGCATGCATCGCTAAAGGGCTGTCCAAGAGTTCAAGCCATAAAGTAATTGTACTGTTGGGGCATGTTACCCACCAACATCATAGAGGTTGTGTTTCCCAGCCAATCCTGGGGCACAGCAAGATGTTAGCAAAGCAAGGGAGAGAGAGAAAGTGGCAGAAGCAGGCATCAGTCAGAAATTCCATGACATATATATACATATATATATACATCTTTAAATTATTATCACATTGATATTATTATTATTATATGGATAGACTGCAAAACAGTTATCCATAAAATAATAATATAAAGACAACAACGCTCAACAATGTCTCACCAGATACAAACAAATGGAAAAGCAAGTGAACTAATGAAGTAACTCCTGGCAGCGTAACTCTTCGGCATGGATGGATTTCACCCGGCACCACACACTGTGTTCTAGAACACCATGAGGGTCATCATCATCATCATGAGGACGCTAAGAGCAGACTTCTGTCTTTCCTCATATCCACAAGTCACATGTCTGCAGGGTAGGACCAGCTTTATTGTGTTGTGGTCAACGTACTGTGTTTCTACTGTAAAGTGTGTGACGGTTACTACTTTCAAATGGGTGAATACCGTAGTGGGGGCATTCTTCTGTTTTAGTATATATTTTGCTAGTTACACCTATGCATGCTATTGCTTTTGTTTATTCATAAAAAGAAAAACATGCAATTGGCAATTTACTCTCGGTGTCATTGCGTTCCTTGTTTTATAAAAATATAAACGACACAAAAGGGTTGTAGATCCAAGTCTGTGAGCAGTGTGTGTGGGGAGAGTGCCACGTCTCACCCTGCTCCTTAAGTTACGTTTTTGTTGTTTCACTAAGTTCTTCATCGTTTGTTGTTTTACCTTGTCTCCCTCAGGCCTCGTTTCAGATACTTCCCCTAACAATATACTTATTGCCTAACAATCACCCATTCATACACACATTCACACACCGACGGCAATGTCAGCCCTGCAATGGCAACAGCCAGCTTGTCAGGAGCAGTTAGGGTGAGGCGTCTTGCTCAGGGACACCTTGAAACTCAGCTAGGAGAAGTTACTACTAGCTACTACGGTCCCTATGTTTAGATTCCCTCTCGTTTCCCCTGAACAGGCCTTTGCCTTCTCCCTGGATGTGTTGGACTGATCCTCAGTGATGACCCATACACCAACCCACCATGCCTTGTCAACCCTTGCCGGATTTGTCTGCTTGATCACCTGATTGATTACTCGTGTACTGAACTTAGCTTCTACGGGTAAAGACTATACTTTTTATACTTTTTGCCTCTGAGTCATGCTTTGAGTCCTGTCCCTGTGGTTCCACCAGTCCTTACAGATAGAGAGAGAGAGCGGGGGGGT
>JAOPUA010000169.1:14169225-14180603 GCA_027122455.1 Trisopterus luscus | reverse complement strand
AGAGAGAGAGAGAGAGAGAGAGAGAGAGAGAGAGAGAGAGAGAGAGAGAGAGAGAGAGAGACAGCGAGAGAGAGAGAAAGAAAGAGAGCGATAGAGAGAGGGAATAATAAAATAATTCACTAGACAAGGGAATAAAAACCTCCTATAGAGACAAAGAAAGGGAGCGAGAAAGAGGAATGAAAAAACCTCCAGTAGGAGAGACTGAAGAAGGAATGAAGAGAGAAAGAGAGAGTGGGAGAGGTGACAGCTTAACAGCTTTTTGGTTCCACAATGATGGACTTATACTATATACTATACTATACTATACTATACCCAGAACAGTAAGAAAATAACTGTCGCAGAACCACAAAACCAAACCACCTTGCTGGTGTAAAGTATCAGCTGGCCCGTTTATGTCACGCCAATAAGAAACCAACATGTGTACAGCTATAATCTTTATCGAACGAAGGATATATGATCAAGATTAAGAAGTCTTTTATAGAAGATGCCCGCTATGCAGCTTCAGCGTGCCGAGAAACACTGGGCCGGCGTCCAGTAGCAGTGGTGAGCATTGTCCGTTCCAGCAGCCTCCTCATTATTGCTGACCCCCTGTCTGGACAGCACTTCCTGTGCGTCGGCGGGTGAGCGATTCGCCCGCCTTGCCCATCGATATCCGGGGAGGAGGACGACACGGAAACCGACCTTTGGGGAATGCCGCAATGAGGTGTGCTTCAACGGGCAACGGTTCACGTGGAATCGTGGTGAGGCCCATGCTCGGTGCAGACTTCCTTTGCACCAAAGGCCCCCTAGTGGATGTACAGAGCTGCCACCTCGTCACACCAAGGTATTCCGCTCTCTCCCCTGTGTCCTCTGCGCTTTGTTTCCCAACGACGACGTTGTCCAGTGTGCTCACAGTCTCCAGCAAGTTTACCCAACAGTGTGATGCGTTCCCTGACCTCACCGTGCCCATGTCTTCCACTGCTGTGACCAAACACGTACCCCCCTGCACTTGGTGCAGGGGGGAGTCTGACAGCTGCTACAGGCCGTGCAGTGATTACCGCCGTCTCAACAACTCCAGACAATCCAACACATCAAGGACTTTTGGGCCCTGCTGGTTGGACAGGTAGTGTTCTCCAAGGAGAAACTGGTCGGGACCATCACCAAGTAACGGTTCTTCCAGACAACCTCCCTAAGACTGCGGCCATCCTGATCGCTGGCGCTTCCAGGATGGAGCAATCTGTCCCCCTTCTGGATCCTCTTTGAATGCCTCAACCAGCACAGCCCCATGTGAACCAAGATGGCTATTGCCATTCTGGGCGGTTGTCCATCAACTTCATGGGGCATCACCAGGGACGGAACTGTGACACCGACTGTGGAAGAGGCCCAGTGGCAGATTTCCTAAAAACCCTGCAAGACCAGCCCCACATAACCATCCTGCTGAGGATGCGGTTGCCTGCTGAGAGGAGATGGTCAAGGCGTTTCAGACATGAAAGGGGCCCTGGCAACGTGATGCGCCCTTCGCCCTCATGATCGACACATCGGATTACACCCTGGGCGCCGTCCACGAACAGTCTGGCAACCGCACGCATTCTTCAGCCACCAGCTCCGCCCCAACCATCGGAAACATTGTGCTCTTGACCGTGGGCTCCTTTTGACCGCTGCTCCCTGTTTCCTGCTGGAGGCCCGCCCATTCACAGTGTTTGTTAGCCACAAGCCCCTTGTGTTTTCATTAGCCAAGGTCGCCGAGCTGTGGTCTGCCCGCCAAAAGAGGCAACTCGCTTTCATCTCTGAGTTCACTTCAGACATCAGGCATGACGTGGGAGAGTGCGATTGACGTTGCGGACCACCTCTCCCAATCAGTCTTCGGTGATGTGCATTTAGACATTGACTACGCCAAGATGGCCACTGGCCAGGCCTCCGACCCGGAAGGCCAGGCCTACAGGACAGCCATCACGAGTCTGCAGCTATCTGACTTCCAGTTCCACGGTGCTAACATCCCGCCCGTGTGCGACATTTCCACCGCTCAGCCATGCCCCAGCATTCCCGGGACTGGAAGACGGCAGGTTTACGATGTGCTCCAAGGTGGTTTCACCTATCTCATGATGGTTTCACCTATCTCCTCACCATGCTGGATAGGACCACCAGGGGGCCGGAGATGATGACGGTGACTCTATTCCTGAGGCCAACAGTCCCTGGTTCTGTACAACGCTTTTGCGCCCGTGCCCAGGTCACGACACGGCCATTGCCGGTCCTGCGTCCCACACGACCTGCACACGGCGGTTATGTTTGGTTATGTTGTATCCGGTGTGACGCACCCAGGAGCTCCCTTCAGCCACCCTACGATGGGCTGCGTTCTCGAGCCAGGCGATATGGAACCGTCATATGGGTAGACCGCCTAAAGCCCCCTCACCTGGACTTGGAACAACCCGTCGTTTTTGCCCAGTCCCCACGCCCTGGACGTCCTCCCACTGACCCCGGACAGACCCAGGACTCTTGTGGTGGGTCAGGCGCTTTCTCCAGTCCCCGAACAGGGGTTCACCAGCAGGGTCGGCTGGTATTCGAGGCTGTTGTTTTGTGAATTCTGGGGGAAGGACATGTGTGGGGAGCAAGCACACAGACTCAAAAGACTCACCCCAACCGTCACGTTTGAGGATTTCAGAGGGAGTGCCACATGTGCGTTGCCTTTCGGAGCGTCTGTAGGCGAGGACGCGGTGGAGCGGAAGTCGTACAGTGTGTTTGTGTTGATTGTTTTTGTTTGCGTATACAAGCCACAGCAAAGCAGCTTCGGCTCCCACTGTAACCCAATTCATTCGGCATTAATTTTGTTTTTATAGACCCGCTTCACTGGCAAAGATTTATCTCCATGTTTAGAAATAATCTGGCAGCCGCTGGAAAATCTGAAAACCCATAAGAATACCCGTGTTATGAATAAAACTCTACCTTACAAGATGTATTCGCTGAACTCGTCAGGTTTCCTTTTTTCTTTCATGTTAGAGTGATGCACTGATTCCACCAACAGCAACATCTCCGTCTGCCATCTGAAGAGTTCACAGGCAGGAGTTTGTTGTTTTCCTCCAATATGTAAACTTCTAACCCATCTACATTTGTCAGATGCTGCTTGGCAACAACTCTTTCATCTCTCAGAGCAGAGCGGGGCGCAGCGGCCCCACACACACACACACACACCCTAACACACACACACACACACACACTTACTGGAATCATCTAGTACGTCCATCTCCCTCGCTCTTGCACTGGCGATTGTTTACCAGAATAGCAAACGTTAGAGGTGGGCGCCGGGGCGACGAGAGGGGCTTTGGGAAGCGAGAGAGAGCACATCACAAATAATGGCGCCGGCGACGTAACAGGAAGACTGCGGCTGACCTGTTTTCGATGGAATAAATTCTTCCCCCGTACTGCCCTTTATTCGAGCCTCAGGGCGACGTCAACAGCACCCTCAGAAAGAAAGCCCTCTTTTAAACTAGAAGCATTACGCTCATTATTGAGAGTTATCGTAGCTTCAAAAGTAGAGATCAACTGAATCCAAAGCTCTCATTTTTCCCATTAAATTCAGCATTCAGTGCAAGGGCTAGTATTGAACAAAACAACATGTTTATTTCACAACACCTGCCATACATCCCACAGAGATGGGTTATGATAAAATTATGCTAAGAGGTTCAACGCACTCCTGAAGCAATCAGTAGCCAGCTCTTTCACCCTCTCTCACGCAACCACATCTAATGTTGGTGTAGAAGTCTGGGTTAGGAGGTTTAATTGGAATATGTGTGTTTATACTGAGTTATGTGTGGTATAGCAGCCACTGCACTGCATTATCAAACTAAGTATGTGCTCCATCGGTGGCCTAAACAAATGAAACACAGCGGTGGGTATGCAGAAATGTTTTGTGTAGGGTACGCATGCATCATCCTCATTCATTTAATGCTGTTTGGAGCATGCTTCAATCAAACATACAACAAAAGGTATAAATCCACCTCATCTCACAAAACTACCACATTGACATCCTGCTGTGTGAACCAAACTATTTATTTCTGTGGTAAATTGCATAGTTTTATAAAATATTCAACATAGTTATCGATGTCTTTTGTCACTGTAAATAAAATAAGGCGTCAGTTTGGGAAAAAATATTTGAAAACCATATGCAACCAAAAATAAGCATCACAGAGAGAACGATGCAGTGTTAAAACACTTAAGAAAAACAAAGAATATTTAAAAAAGGCTCCTCCTACTGCAATTCCATTGAAGTCAATGAAACACAACAGTATTGTGTCAAAGCCATGCAGGAGATAGGCACAAGAATGGGTCTGTTTCATTTTTTCATCCGTCTCCTTCCCAGTTTGTTACCGATTTAAGAGCTCTAGCATCCTCTAGAGCTCTAGAGGACCAACAGGTTTGGTAAATACGGGATTGTGTTGATTCAACTTAAGAAGGCAAACCTTTTCCCATGGTATCCGGCGCACATTAGAATGTTTTCATCGTGGGATGTTTTTTTGCTGAGGGATTGAGACTGTGTTGCGCTAACATCGATTCCCACTGGCGCCGACCATGCAAAGGATGAATGCACTCAGTGTCATCCTCAGAGGCCTTGGGTGAACGCGGTTACAAAACGGCATATCTTTTTGATATTTGTTTGTAAAGAGGTTTCAAGTTTTAAAGAAGGATGGAAACAGAAAAAACAAAACGGAACTCACTACTCCATAAGCGAGGGTGTCTCTGTAGGAACGCAGCTCAGGGTAGATGTTAGTCAGGAACCAGGTGAAGGGTCTGCAGCCGAGGCGAGCACGCAGGGCCTTCCTCTCAGAGATGTCCCCGATGTCTATGCCGGAGTTCTGCAGAGAGGGAACACGCACATACTAACTGTAGTGGAGAGAAACGACAAGTCTACTGCAGAGGAATAACAACAAGTAAGGGATTAAGACACGCGTACCGGCGCTGTTTCATTCATAGAAAGTATGGATATCTTCTTTTCGTGCCTTTGAAGCCGGTTATATGACAGTATCCCATTTCTTAACATAGCCCTAGCATTTTTATTGAACAATTCATGATCCTTGATCCGTGAGCTGCACTGGTTGGGTAGTATGGAGGCGGACAAGGCAGTGCTGCATTATACGGTCCTCTCCTCCACATTCACAGGTGGTTTGTCCAGTTTCATAGCCCCATCAGGCCATGGCAGCTTTTGAACGCCCTGTTCCTGTTCCCGGGCGGTTGATGGTTATGATTCAGGTCATAAAGACACACACACATAACACCCCACCTGTTGAGGGACGTTCCAGGCCATGTAGACGTGGCTCTTGTGCTGGTCCATCCAAACCTCCGCCACCCTGAGAGCGTTGCGGCGCACGTGGGCGGTCAGGTTCTTGGTGTAGGGCTTGTGGGCACGCTCAATGTGCGCAATCCTGGAACACGGTAGGACCTCCACGCTGCCGCCGCACTGCCACACCTTAGTTCAAAGAAATACGGTCACACACACACACACACACACAAACACACAAACACACACACACACACACACACACACACACACACACACACACACTTTAGGAAAAATAATTAAGAGATAATGCAGGTTTTATGCAGGTTTTGACAAGAGAAAGGCCAGGGGACTAGCTCATGAATCTAGGAGGGGACTTGACAGTTATTATCACTTGCAGCATGATGTCCCGAGGGAGAGACCTGGCAGGCTCACCAGGAGAGCTGCCTCTTTTGTTGGGTTGAACAGAGGTAAATCAGTCCTTCTCTGGAGACCGATTCTTTTTTTTTCTTGGAGAGGGGACCATAACCATAACCATAGCAACAAGTCCACAACGACTCAGTTGACGTTCACGGTTTCATTAAAGCTACCCATGTATTCAATCGGTCTGGCTGTAAATCTTCCACTGATTGTGAAGTTGAAAATTGAAAAGAAAATCTCTCAAAGTTGAGGGCAAGTCAACTCAGGCCAATGACACGGGCGGCTGGGCTTCTGTGTGATAGGCGGCGCAGGCAGAGAGTTTTGATGAGAATGAGCTCCGGTCTGGCTCCACCAGCCTGACTTGCAGCCCCGTCTCCATTCCCCGCTTGATTGATCACTGCGTATTAATAGCGTGCGGGGCTGGATTTCCGTTTCGCCGGCTCAAAATGCCCTTAAGATAACTACTGTCCTCAATCTGCTTCGCTCCCCGCAGCTGCTGCCCACTTCATGGTAAACCAGCACCAGAGTTTCCGAACATGCACTCCATTTCCTCTTCATCTCCTTAACTAGCCGTAGCCCAGCACCGAGCAATCAATGTGGAACCATCGTCCGGTCCGTCCAACTGTTATCCCCTGCGGTTGGAAAGCGCATCTAATCCACTGATGGACAGGTCTCCATCTGCGTAAGCAGATGGAGCTAAACGCTGTGCTCAGCCATGAGCCAGACACTGAGGAGGTGCTCAGGAGCTACGGCTGGACCTCGTGTGTGTGAAAGGTCCCCCCACACGTTCCAGTGTGCACTTCCTCTGGATGATTCTGCTCTCCTCGGAGGACGCAGGGAAGTGCACTGCTGGACCAGAGCTTTGAACACTTTGAATCAATATACAAACTAACAAAGGAAAAAAAGGACAGGCCGGACAGCTCAGACGGCCTGGATGGGGGATGTGGATGAATCACATACACAGTCAGGGGGTTTGGGGGGAGGGGTGGTGACAGCGGAGGGGTTCAAATGCCTTGGAGACACTTGGTAGAGGAGAGCCAGGAGGCTGATAGACACTTGTAACAAAGAGTCTTTACAACATTCACAGTCCCAGCGGTCTGACTCACAGGGCCGCTTTCAAATCAGATTTGAAGGAACCCTCTCACCCCCCTCAAAGCCCGCGGAGATAACCACATACTGGCAAACCGACTGGACGCGGTGATAACGGACAAAGAGGAACAGCAGCGGAGTTAAATGCAGAGATGTGACTGCAGCGTCACAAAGGGAGACAGGGAAGAGGCTGAATCTCTGGATGAAAGTGAAAATAGAAAAGAAAGGACTAGAGATGGAATTGTATCTCATTCTTGCCTTTTTTCTAAAAAGGTAAGACCAGACAAAATAACGTTTTCTGTCTTCACATCTTCACATTCTTTTCTGAACCCATGCTCATCTCTCACTACAGCTCTCCTCTCCTTCCAGCAGGAAGGAGAGGAGAAGACATCCAGCCAGTGGCCTGTTGCCCACAGACGAGTCGACGTCCCCGCCAGCTCCTGAGTTACACTTCACGCTTGGCCTCAGAAAGCAGGAGCTCAGCATATCCTCACAAGGATTTACCACGCAGGGTTTACGGTGCAAGGGACTGCTCTAACGGAGAACACATCCTTTCTTGGGGCATGGGGGTGTGCACGGGAGAGATAGAGAATCGGGTGCTAGAGAGAAGAGAGACAAAGAGAGGCGAAAGAAAGACTATAAATAGACTATAAAAATAGAATAAAGAAAGTAAAATATAAAAAAGAGAAAGCGGGGTGATCAAGAGATATGCATTCAGTGCAATGCATATCTCTCTGATGACAGAAGAGATATGATAAGACCGGGTACAAGCTGTTGACAAGTAGTATTCCCCGGATAAATTCTCGTACTTTTCTTATCAGAGTTCGTCCCATCCCTCTGTGGGTTTACACATGTGCGTGTGCCTGTGGGCGTCTGGCTGTGTGTGCGTTTGTGTGTGTACATGGCTACACTGAGGCAAAATGGATAAAACTCACGGAGCTTATTACATATGCTAATCGTTTCTAAGTCTGTCTTCCTCAGTTTCGGGCAAAACAAATGAAGTTCTTCCCCCCATGTGGTTTAAAAAAATCAACAAATGAAGTTGTAAATTATAAATGACATGCTCTCCTAGTGCGATAAGGGTTTTCAATCTAAATGGAGTAAAACAATGGAGTGGCATCGCCATGACTAAACCCAAAGATCCATTGAGTAGCTTCAATCACAATGGAAGCATGTGGCCAGCATAGATATGATTCCTCTCTGTACAGACCTACAATACAATGCAAACAAAACACAAATTTAATAGAGCAGGGGCTATACCACAGAGACTAACGTGCAGAAATCATTCGGTAAAATACAACGTGATGGATCTGCATAAGCATTGACTTGTTGCAGTGTGTTAGAATTGCTCCACTTTTGCTGTCTTTGCAAGTGCATGTGTGCATGCATGTGTGGCTGTATGTCATAGGGCAGGGGGTGATGTCAGTTTTGCAGCATTGCCTAAGAATACGTGTTTACCAAAATCTCATTACTAATGCACTTAACGTGCTGCTTTAAGATAAATTATTTTTTGCATGTATAATCCTACCTTGACTTCAAAGGCACTGGACTGCAAATCGCCAGACTTCCGAGAGGCTATGCTGGTGTTAAAACATGTCTGCTCAATCAGAAATATACCGTTACTGCTTCTGTCACAAGGTTGGATAAGCTCTACGGTGATATGCAAACCATTCTGACACTGCTGTACCACTTTTAAATATTGAAATATTTATATATTTCTGCCAGACATGCTGTAAAATAATACTGGATCAATTGAAAAACAGTGTGAGGATTATCTGTTAAATGAGCTATCTTGTACGTCCCACGCGATGAAACAGGCAATGCTGCTAACCATAACAACAAAAAATACAAAAGTACACCTCTACTATATGATGATACCAGTTGGTTCCATACAAACCGCCCATTTGAAACCATAGTGGTTGCAGTGTGTGTATGTGGCATTAGACAACAAAATTAAGAAAGGGAACATACTCTGATTCCCAGCTCGACGTTCTCCCCTCCATAGATCTCCATTCCTTCGTCCAGCAGCCCAATCTCTTCAAAGTACTTCCTGTCCACGACAAAGCAGCCAATAAGGGCGGGGCTCCTGAAATTATGAGAAAATAATAAATTCATCAATCAAGTCTATCAAATTCAAACTCAGAAGATAGAGGAGTTTTAAAACAAGGCCACAGAACATTTAGACATGATGGTGACTGTAGCTTTAAGTGGAGATGGGAACATGACCCGGAGGGGAAAAAAGAAATGGCCGGTGCATATCATTAACATTTTTTTTATCATACATTGGAGGCTACATTTTCAACCTCTTAATATTCCAGTTTGTGGTCTGATGCCGCCATTAACATGAATGAAGAGCTACTTTAAACATCCGGGAACCAATACGCAAACATCATCAATAAATGAATGGATGTTTTTATTGCTATTACTCGATCTGTGACATATATTCACCTTCTTCTCATATTCCTGTGAAATACTAACGATATGAAGGACCTTAAGAGCTTGCTTGTGTTATTTCTTTACCTCTATACAAACACCTCCCTGTCCAAGTACTACTTCAGTGATAGCAACTGAACAGTTGAATAGGTCTCCATTATAAATGGTAAATGGACTGCAAGGACACCTCGACACTCAACTAGGAGGAGCCCGGCGTTGAACTAGCAACCTTGCGTTTACCAGCCAACCCGCTCTTCCTCCTAAGCTACTTCCGCTGCCTTGATAAACACTTTTCTACTGTACAGCGATGAAACCCATATATGTTTGACTGACTCGCTGAACGTAAGTTGTTGATAGCATTAAATCATGTTGTGTTTGGGTTTTAATTAAAAGATGCCCTAGATGCTCCTTAGCTGCGGGTATCTGAAATCACTCCCTTTGGGATACAAGCAGCACTTAAACCCTCCCCGGTTTAAATATTTCAGGAGAACAGAACCCACAAGGCTGAACCGCATTGAAACTCCAGTTTTCCAAGTTTGGGCGACATTCCGAACAGGGAGCCGTTACCTGATGGGGGCCGTTTGGTTCCGCAGGGCCCACCAGGACTTGGGTGGGTTGAGGTAGCGGCACCACAGCTCCCAGTCGAAGCCCTGCGCCGACAGAGGGTACTCCTCCACCTCAAATGTGTCGAACTTGATGTTGTCGAAAGACGGCGACACCACGCGTGTGCGGTCCTCTTTAATGCGCTGCAGAATGGGCTCTGCCCTGGAGGGGGAGGGGGGGGGGGCACAGGAGTTAAAACCGCGTGGCGGGACGTTAGCTCTCATAATGTTAGCGCAACGGTGATGTAAGACGATCCTTAATTGCCAACATTAAAACGGGCGCCACCATTGACGAAACCCAACTTCTTTCCAATCGTTACATCAGTGACGATCTTGGTGATTTTGTGGGTCGTTTAGGGGGAATGCAGCAGTGGAGGCAATTACAGCGACAGCAGTGTGACCATAATATTTAAATATATTTAAAAGGAAACACATTTAAGAAACTACGCGAGGGGAAGCCTGAGGACGGTAGCAATTGGGAGACGTGAATGTCTTGGTTTTTCTCAAAATCCAAGTTGGAATTGTTGAAGCCAATGTTGATGTTTAGCCAAGTAATGTCCACTTAGTGGACTCTTCTGGCTGAGTGGTCAATTGTAGCTTGTCCTGCACCTCTTCTTCAAAATCTTCTGAGGGAGGACCACGTACAACCAGCTTTGGTTGTTTTTCTTGAGCTGGAATACCTTAATCTTCATATCAAATAGTCCCCAACTTATTCTGATAAGTACTCTGATGTCAGAATCTCAGAATTCCTGATTATTATGATCTAATAGTGTTTCTGAAGTTTAATCGAAGCCTTGAAGCCAAATTTGACCTTTCCACAAGACATATTCAATTGCCAGTGGCACAGCAGGTAAACACCACTAGATCATGAATAATCCATGACTATTATATAAGCTGCATCTACATTTTTTAAAAATAATAAATTATAACAACATCAATGCTGCCAACATACGATTCCTCACATGGGCATAAGAAACTCCCTCTGATCTAAAGCCCTGCAGAGGTAAATACGCCCTTGGCTAACCCCACTAGCAGAGTTCAGCCATTGCAACTCAGGCTTGGCCAGTTTGTTCAAAGCAATTTTAGGTTATTCATCTATTGTGGTTCACTGGTGTTCACTTTGTAGCACAAGCCCCGTGAACAGCAAACAGGTGTTATTTGAAGAACCACTGTGTGTCCTAAAAGTAAAAAAAAAAGAAAACACACAAACAAACAAACAGGTAATGTGTTTTTGAGTTTCTCTTTGTTATCATTAGGAGTCTCACTTGTCACACTTGGGCAGAGAAGCGTCCTCATTCAGGCTGCATGCTCACAAACACTCTCTCCCCAGCTCCACTGATGAGATGCAGTCCACTGAGGACCATGAAGCTCAGGAGAGTCATCCAATTAGCTAGAGCTTTACATGGGAGGGAGGCAGCACCACTCACAACAGCCATGTAGCACCCACACGATTTACCGCCCAGATGGGTACTCTGCTTAATGCAGAGTGAACACACACACACACACACACACACACACACATACACACTCACACACACACACACACACACACACACACACACACACACACACACACACACACACAC
>JAOPUA010000169.1:14032937-14035926 GCA_027122455.1 Trisopterus luscus | reverse complement strand
ATTACATTTTGGGGGACTACTTTCTGGTAAAGGTAAACAGAGAAGCACACTCCAGGTAATATCAGTCCACCGCTGCCATAGCCTGCTTCCAACTACAGGGATTATAAACTAAATGCAATGCGATGCAAGGCTACGTTTATTTCTAACATTATTCTATCAACACAGACATTTACATAGACAGGCTGGCATTATAATTGGTTTGCCTCGGGTGCACTGTGGACAGGGTAAAACCGTTTTTATTGGCAGGCTAGCAGATCCCCTCAACTTGCGCGAGCCTAGCACAAGCGATTTCTGCAACTAGAAGGACTCAATGAAAAGTGTTGCAAACGGTCTCCAATGATAAATAACACACTTGCTCACTTGGAAATGAGGTCCGATGTCCAAAATCCTGAACTACCCCTTTGAGTCACATTCATGGAACGCAATTCTAGCTGAAAGAAGCCCGGCTTAGCGAAATAAGCCCGGCTTTGCTCTTAGCTTGATGGATACCCCTCTGATAGGTGGTGCACGTTAGTTCTTCACTAGCTATCCTGTTGTCACCCAGATCTCGGGGCTTTTCTTTTTTTTTTTCACAAGATTGAAACCGTCATAAGATATATAAATATGTAGACTAAGGGTGTCAGATTGCTTCATACAATCCGACATTTAATGAGTGATGCTTCAGTATTCCTTGAGTGTACTCATGCGTCTCAAAGGGTACATTACAATCTCATAGATCCCACGTTGTCCATTTCGTCCGGTTCAGACAGTATTCTTGGCGGGGCCTGTGGGTTTAAAGTGTTTCCCAGGCACCCTGCCCAGTTCTTTATACTGGGAGAACTGGCACACACTCTGGTCTGATCCTGAGCGAGCGCACACACACACACACACACACACACACACACCTTTTGCTAACATCCTTTTGGTAGCTCTCTGGCCAAGTTTCCATTGAAGTCTTTACAATTTCAACTAAAGCCATTTATGTACAACAGCTTAATTTTAACGGAAACATTAAAAAATGATGTTGTAACGGATCGGGACAGGACCTATACGCAGCACACACAGGCAGGCAGGCAGATAGTCGGTAGTCGTAGCATCTTTTATTTGCAGGGCAGACAGAGGACCGGCTGGGAGCAGGCGGGATCCGTTGTCGGGGGCGGAAGGCTGAGTGGATCACCGGGACAGAGCAGGTCGGTCGGGGACAGGCAGGGTCCATAACGGGAATCAGTCCGGAAGAACGCTGGCGAGACTAGTACTGGCGACGTAGAAGAATCTGGTGAGGAGTGAACTGAGGGGAGAGTCTGTATACCGGGGTTGATTGGGGATCAGAGGAAGCTGAGTGCAAAACAGGTGAGGGGGAAGTTGGGCTGATGAGGAGAGCAGGCAGGCAGGCAGGTGAGGAGAAGGAGGGGCCGGTGGAGAAACGCTGGGAGCCAAGGTGGCTGGGGTGACTGAGAGGGGAGATCACGACGTATGTAAATGCTATAGATGTTGCAAGAGCACAAAGGAACAACCGCCCAGCTGTAGGGCTCGACAAGGTCCGTTCACCAAAAAAAGGGCTGACATGGTTGCCTAGCAACAACAGCTGATGAAAGTATCAATAGTTTAAGGAGCCGGGAGGACGGCCTCTTGAGCGTTTCCGTCATCGGTCTGTTACTACGGTGGAGAGTTATGTAAGAAGAACAATATTTGAAGCATCAAAAGAAAATGACCACTGCAATGGACAAGGCCCATGTCTCCATTCGCTTTCTCACAGAACCCTCTACAGGTGGCTGTTCATCGTGGTGTTTCAGCCTCAGTTTTGGTGTAAGGGAGAGGGAGAGAGAGACCAGCCAGACCATGAAGCATTTGGAGCAGAGGACGGATGAGTAGGGAATATGAGAAACATATTATGCTATTTCATTATATATATTGTCATTTGGTTCCCTTTTTCTCTGTTCTGGGATAGATTTGTGTCTACCTACGAGTACCTCGGGCTGATAATTGATATGGTGCCTGTTGAACTTATTGTGTGGCCCCAGTTCACAATGATGAGGAGTTAGTGCGCTCTGACTTTGATATGACATTCAGAGAGCTGATAGAAGGGGTGTGGGACGGAGAGGGGGTCAGGGTGTGATGGATGCAGAAAGACGATCAGGAGGACGGGGCGAAAGATGAGAACTGGGGATGAAAAAAGAGGGGAGGTTGTGAGGCAAGGACATTGGAATATGAGAGAGAGAAAGAGAGGGAGAGAAAGAGAGAGAGCGATAGCGTTGAGAAAGTCAGCATGATAACCAAAGGAAACGGCAGAAGTCAAAGGAGGGTAGTGATAGAGTGAGCGGCTGGGTGGCAGGTGTGGAGGGATAAAGGGGTGATTAAGCGTGGACGGAGAACCGGCAGGTGACTATTGATGGGTCGGGAGTGAGTGATGAGAGTGAGGGGTGGTAGAAGGAAGGGAAAGATGGATAGCTCCCTCAGGCTCACAGTACGGCGAACGGTGATGTGATGTTAATTATTTGAGTCATTGAGTCAGCTGAGTCATAAATGATACGACGGACACACACACTGATTCCACTGTCCGCATGAATTTGCTCTGGGAAATGTCTATTTTTGTTCTAAAGATTATTATCAAATTGCTCTGATTTCTATAAATACTCCCCGGGGGTGTTCAAGGCGGATCATGTGTTCTGTGATCAATCACACCAATGTGTTCTATTTTTAATGCGACTGCAGACCCAGAGCCACTTTGTGGACTGTTAATAATGACTATTTTGGATTTCAGTATATACTGTACATACGCCCTGTATATTGGTTCTCCATTGTGACCATTCCGTTATGTCACACACAAAACATACTCTACGGCTGGAGTACTACACTTCTCCTGGAGTACTACACTACTCCTGGAGTACTGTGCCTTTAAAGTATCACTACAGAGAGCAGCCGATAGCTCTCTCTACTTCCGAGTTCCTGCTTTTTTTTTTTGCCGTTCTTGTTGCCAAATAACACAAGACGTCCATTTCTAGATTATTAG
>JAOPUA010000169.1:14020437-14030437 GCA_027122455.1 Trisopterus luscus | reverse complement strand
AGGGCGTGTCACAGGGATCGCACACGTTCAAATATTGATATTTTAATATTTCCTTTTTGCACAGATTAGAAAGAGAGAGACAACACAAAGTGAGCCATGTTCTGGTGTTTAAGTTACACGTTTATCGTGAGGACTATAACGTTTGCAAAGTCAATGTGGTTCATTGAGCATCTGTGTTGTCCTTTATTTTCTTTCAGTTGAACCGCCACACATTGTCATACACACTATGGGCCCTATTTTAACGGTCTGAAACGCAAGTATGAAACGCAAAGCGCATTTAGCTTTGTGGGTGGATCTCTGGTGCTGTTGCTATCTTAACGGTGGATAAATGATTCTTGTGCCCGACCCAAATCTGACCCCAATCTGATGATGGTTGGTCTGAAACCCGTAGGTGTGTTTTGGGCGTAATGTGCAATAAACCAATGAGAGTTCCACCTGCCATCCCCTTTAAGAGCCAGCGCATTTGACTCGACAAGTTGATATTTTGACAGCGCATTTGCAGTCTCCGCTGAGACAGATGCATGACCACATGAATTTCAAACTTCAAATGGCTCAGTTTATTGCCAAATAATAGGCCTAATTAACACATGGAATAGTGTTTTCTTCTACTACTTCAGAAACAGTCATGTAAATTTTGTATTGTATACATTATCGTTATCGACCTGTGTTCATAATATGCATGTGTCCCCCCGTTGTGTCCCCCCGTTGATATACATGGCCAAGAACTGTATTATGCGTCACGTGTTTAGCTTGCATGTGTTTAAACAGATGTGTGTGCACTCACGTGCTAAGCATTACCCGCATTCATTCATTCTTTTAAGCACTCACTTGCGGTAAAACTATGTTTTTTGATCAAATACTCATCAATCCTAAAAGTAATGGACTTGTAAACAATGTCTGTATCAAGAAAATATGTGTTTGCTTTACGGTGTTTGCAGATGCATTGATTTAAAAGTACAACTTCTTACCGCTGTATCAGCTGTTCTTTTCCAAATCATTTAACCAACCATTTACGCTAAAACAAGGTTTTGTTTTGTTAGGCTGGGAAGGCTGCCGAGTTTATTATTGTTATTATTATTATTTCAACGCATGGCATAGCCTACTACAGTGTTCATTCATGCAGCCCCTATGGAAAAATAAAATCCACAATCCACATGCTATTTATATGCAGTTTAACACATATGAACAATCTTTGACATTATAATATTTCAATTAGGCTAATTGTTTGCATGTTTGTGCCTTGTATGGCCTACGTGTGTGTAAGCTTATGTTGCAGTTCCGACCTGCCATGGCACATCAAAATAGCAACACCAACTGCACTATCCGCTAGTGCATAAAATTAAGATATAGCCAATTATCATTTGCATAATTTGAACACGCCTCTGCTTTTTGCAGACATGCCTCTCCAGGTGAAAGCATTGTGGCGCCTGTTTGCTGCGGGAGAAAATCAGCTTTGCGCCGGGTGCAAACTAGCAGCGATCCATGCGTCGGTGTAGAAAGTCAATTGCGCTGGGTGCAAGATAGGGCCGTATGAGCGTATCATGTGCTCTGCAGCAGTCAAAAGGCCATGCTTTATCGAAGCCAAAGTACAGTTTCTCGTACCGCTGAACATGTAACTCGGTTATATTATAACACGGTTGACGGTTGTTTTCTTTCTGGGAGGGGGGTTTTATTGAACACCATCATCGTGTTTTTTACTTTCACCTTCATCATCATCCACCATGGTCCTTCACTCCACTCATCCCCCTGGTTCAACCCCTGGGGCTGACCGGCTACTATGCTGCGGTGGAAAGCTCTGGATAACACCTTCTGTGATGATTAATGTGTTGGCCAGTTTTTGCACTGAAACCATCGAAAGCGCCAACACATATGTTGTTTTGACTGTTCCTTATAAAATATGAATTGAAACGCTATAAATATAATAGTAGTAGGGTAAGGGAGCCCATGGAACGTTCTGCTCACCAATGCAGAGCAGTCACAGCGTAGGGTTGGATACACTTCTTCCTTCTGGACTACTGGAATTGATTTCACCAAAGTCAAACTTTGGACATGGGGGGTTAGTGAGGATACTCCATGGAGCCCAAGAGCAGCTCTCTGCCAAACACGGAACAGGAAGACACCACTTCCTTCCTGAGATAGACACTTTCTGTCTTGCCCTCTCATAAACACACGCACACACTTGCGCAAGCACGCATGCACACACACACACAGAACTATTGCCCAATTGCATACACATCCAGAATAGCTCTTGTGTGTGTTCTTATCTTATCTTGAATTACACTAGTGCGGCATCGCAGTTTTATTGCAACTTTGCACGGTATACAAACCGCCCCTTCAGCCGTATGTCTTAACTGGTATTTAGGTGTTTTGTGATTCCAATTAGAGCACTCACACCGGTGCTGTGTTCAGCCGCTCTACAGAATCCAGCACCGCTGTAAACCTTCAATACCACCCACCACATATTCAGGACCTGAAATCGAATCTTCTGACTTCTGTGTCCTACTTCACGACACTGGCTGACTTGTTGGTTGTGTGCTGTGTGCCTGCTTTACATTCAAAGCCTGCGCTTAAGGTAAAGCACCTCTGGATCAGCCAAAAAGTGGATGCGAAAGCCAGGGACTTCCTCCACACAGCTCTTACTTGCCGTTGTGACCTGCTTTCTGAAGCGTTACTCTAGCAAAAAGGTGGTTCTCACCCAGGGGTTCTCAACCGGGCCTCGGAGCATTGACCTCTCCGCTGCAGAGATTTAGAAAGGAAGCCGATAGAAATGGCCACAACGGTTTTATTGGCTTGCTGTTTACACAGTAGCGTTGTAAGACTTGTTCCTGTCTATAAATTAAAGGGTGTTTATGTTCTTAATAATGGTCCTACAGTATCTGTGTTCATCGCATGAGCTGAGGCAGGCATCTAATGCTTTGTGTCGTGTCCTGGTCGCTGCATTAGCGACCCCTATTGGCTGGTCGGAGCACCAGCTTCAACAGAGAGCAGTGAAACTTAGCACAGTTACATCATATCATCATGCAACCGAGCCAACTAGCAAATTAGTTACCTGAATACGTGGAAGAAGTTGTTGATGACTCGGTTTCACAGAGGGTGACAATTATTCGGTGTTGGCTGCAGGCATGCTAACCTTTGCTACGGGGATATTGGACAAGGTAAATTCCTCAGCTTTCAGATGTTTTGCGTTTGACTAGGTGATTATTAAGGTTGGATGTGTTCTCCTGATCAATTCTGCATTTCCAACTCTACAACTGTTGCAGCGAGCTTGTCTGTATGGATGTCTGCTTCCAGTGTGTGTCAAACTGCTCAGAAAATGCCTCTGTCTCTCAATCCGGTCCACATTACGGTAATTTGCTACCTTCATTGCGTGTGTGTGTGTGTGTGTGTGTGTGTGTGTGTGTGTGTGTGTGTGTTGATTACGTGTGTGTGTGTAGATGTTTTTTTTTGTGTGTGTTTGCATGTGTGCGTTTGAGAGCGTACACGCATGCGTGTGTGTATGTATGTATGTGTAATGGTAGTGCTGCATCCAAAATGCAGCGCTTTTATGTGTGCTGTGCCTGTATGTCTCCATGTACTACCAGCTCTCTGCCACCGCCTCCCTGCGGTCCTCTCTCTAAAGACTCTCTTTATGCACCAGTGCTGCATTTCTCACTCTCTATAAAAGCTTCATGCTGCTCCATCAGGCTTGGTGGAAGGATGTGTGAATGACTAATGGCTAATACCCCCCTCTATAGGCCTGCCCAGCCGCCCAGTACATAGAAGGACACACAGATTCGTATGTGATAATAAGATTGGGAATGATTTATTGGATTTGAAAAGTGCTTTGCATGGTGAGTGTGTGTGTGGGGTGGACATCACACCTCATCCACTACCATTGTGTAGAACCCACTTGCCCCACATTTGGGTAATGTAGAGATGCCAGTATGAGGCACACACATCTGTTGTACATTCGTGTTGTACATTCTTGTGTTTTAAAGGGATCTCACAACTTTAATACTGTCTTCTCTGTTTGTTGGTGTTTGTGCGTGTGTGTGTGTGTGCGTGTGTGCGTGTGTGCGTGTGTGCGTGTGCAGCTACCTAGACAGCCTAGATCGAATTGGTGCAGTAGACTACCAGCCTACAGAGCAGGACATTCTGAGGACCAGAGTGAAGACCACAGGCATTGTTGAGACTCACTTTACCTTCAAAAACCTCCACTTCCGGTGAGTACGCGCGAAGGACAGATGCAAATACAGATGCAAATTAGGTATGTTAGCTATGAATATAAATATTGCATCCTCATCGCTTTTTGCCCAACACTTTGTCAGTTTACACTGCTATCGGCCTCCCTGTAGGTTGATGTCCGGGTAAGTTATTACTGAATAAAATGTCAACTGTATGCCCACATTCAATTGCAATGCGTTAGAATGTGTAAACTAGCTGAATTATAAAACTGAAACTATTTCTATTTCGGCCCAAGCATCCATCTTCTCAATCATGTGCACTCTGTAATTATAGAGAGGCGAGCTATGCAACTGGGCCGTTCATACAGAGCGGCTCTGTATTCATGAATCTCTGCTGTATTTTAATGAGAACCTGATCGGTTACAGCGGTGAGCTTTTTGTGTGTGTGTGGGAGGGGGGGGTGTCCAGGTGCAACCTCTGCTCCAATTACCATAATTCAACCCTCTCTGTTCTCCACTGTCACAGCTTGAGTGTGACACACAGACACACACAAAAAACTCTCTCTACCGATCCGTCCGCATCAGCATTTTTCAGGTTCTGCATAAACATCTCATACGCACGCACACATACACATACACAGGCACGGACACACGCACACACACTCAGGAACGTGCAAATACAACCAAGTTAAAGAAAACAGCAGTTCACCATTTGTAGAAAAAAAATCATACTGTCGTATAAAAGGCGGAGAACTGGTGTGTGTAGGCCGAAATATTGCTTCAGTTTCACATCCGCTACACTTTACTGGCAGCCTTGCGGTGTGTGTGTGTGTGTGTGTATGAGGGGGTGGGGGGAGGGCTGTGTTCTGATGGTGCACACACCATGTGTACACACACATACACACACATAAAGCCAGTGCGCCATACATGGGCTGGGCTAGCAGTTTCCAGCTAAAGCATTGCTTGCATTCTATTCCCAGTCCCTGATGCAGTTTAATATCTTTAAAAAAAAACGGAAAAGCTCCACTGCAGTAAGGCTGGTATCAAAGTACAAGGATTTCATAATTGTTATGATCTTGATGAAATTTCCTGTGTGGAGTTAGCTGATGGTAAGACAATTAGCACACATGAGAATGCACCTAGTGTTTATGAAACACTGGACATGAAACGCCTTAAGCCTACAAGAAGGCATTACGTAATTCACACACTTTAGCTGTTGTAATGCCCCACCCCCCCACACACACACACACACACACACACACACACACACACGCATACACACACAGACACACGCACACTCACAGACACACACACACACACACACACACAATCACATGGAAACACAGGTTCTGTGTCGTTAACTATACATTGTTAATTATACAAAATACGTATACGTATGTGTTTCTGGTTTGTTGTTGTGTTTCATAATCGACCGCAAAGATCTCAATTAGAGACAAATTCCTGCAGGTTTTAAAATTGTGTGTGTGTGTGTGTGCCTTTGCATTTTTGCGTATGTGTGTGTGTATGCATTTGTGTGTGTATGTGTGGATGTATGGATGTTTTGTGCGTGTGTGTGTGTGTGTGTGTGTGTGTGTGTTGGTGAACAGGCTCTTTGACGTAGGCGGCCAGCGGTCGGAGAGGAAGAAGTGGATCCACTGTTTCGAGGACGTGACGGCCATCATCTTCTGCGTGGCTCTGAGTGGCTACGACCAGGTCCTGCATGAAGACGAAACCACGGTGAGCAGAGGCCACGCCCCCCCCCCGTGCAATGCAACGCAAAGCCTCCGTCCTGATCCACGTCTCAATCTCAATCTTTCCCTTCTGACACTTGGATACACGCACACACACACACACACACTCACTGCTCTTCTCATGTGGTCCTGTTTTATATGCGCTCGCTCTCTCTCTCTCTCTCTCTCTCTCCCTCCCTCTCTCTCTCTCTCTCTCTGTCTCTCTCTCTCGTTATGCTTTCCTTCTCTCTACTTGCTCGCTTTACAGCACGACATACTTCATCCACGATGGGAACAATTGTTAGGCTTATGATCCAATTTGACTTCTGAAATGTGCATGCAAACCTTTAGACATTGATGTTGCGATAGATGGATATTTTAAATCGTGAAGGCCCATGATTTGTATTAGCGAGATGCTGTTTCACAAGCAAATACATGCAAATATTGCTAGGGGACTGTTACGGAGGGTACAGAAAAAACAATAACACCAAAAAATGATTAGCTAAATTATTATTTGCACTTATTGGGCTAATATGAATTCTATGTTTAAATAGAGGGAGATTTAAAATAGTAAAGTCATTATCTATCTATCCCAATCCTTATCCCAATCCTTCCCAATTGTTGTGAATGATCTCTCACTCTTACCTTTGTACACTTCAAACAACAAAGGCACCCAAAGAGTATGAGACAGTTTGTTTACAGTGTAATTGTGTGGTGTAATGCGGTGAGACATCTAGCCGGCTAGCTGCTTGCCTGGTGCCCTGGGCATGCAGTAAAATGGATGCCCTGTAGCAGAGGATGCAGCAGAGCGTAATACATTACAACAAATGGAATTACTTAAGAAGAATTCAAAATGGCAGCATCAACATAGATGGTGACATTTCAATTTAATGAGGGCTTTAGTCAGTAAATATGTAGTTAGTCCTCAGAGCAATATGTGAGTACATATATCAGGGTTAAAAGGCTTAGGTTACTAAACCTAGTACTATATACCAGATTAGATAAGGTTTGGCAATTACCTTTTTTTTTTTTTGGCATTTTTTGATGCTTTATTCATGAGGATACTGCGAGATAGTCAGGAAGGTATGCAGATGCATGCATACAGAAAATACAGTGGACAGTGCACACACAGTGTTCATTTGACTGTAACAAATTATTGCCAGAATTCCATGCCAACATTGCTCTATTTTTCTACCATGATAACTGCTTTAGGTCTACACTGTGTTGTCGAGGTACTCTCGCCTGTCTTTAAGCCTTCTGTCGACTGTATGGAGGTTGGCTTTATTGTGTGGCTGGGTGTGTGTGCGTATGTGTGTGTGTGTGTGTGTGTGTGTGTTTGTGTGTGCGAGCAAGTGCACCCGTGCATGCACGTTGGACCATGCGTTTGGATCTCTTGCGTATTTTTCCGTTCCTGCTCTATATTCCGCCCTCCAGCATCTCTGGCGCTTCACATTTCTCCTGTCACTCTTCCCGTCGACTGTCCTCTCTAACCAATCAGCAGTCAGATCCGCTACAGAAGCTCCGCCAGACAGGTATGAAACTCATTGATAGATTGGTACGTAGGCATTGGTTGACAGCAGGTCACTACAAGCCATATAGAGGTGTATTCATGTGTGTTGCATTGTTCATGTGGTCTCTCCATCTTTTATGGTTTTGTGAAATCCATTCTTTTCTTGAATCTGATTAGCTAATATAATGACTTTGATAGACTGAATTGAGAATCTGAGTCTCTGTGAACAGTGTAATAGTTAGCAGTATGCAACCAAGTTAGTTTTAAATTGGTTGATTGATAGCTAGAAATGTTATAATAACATTTAATGAATGTTAAGAACATGGCTTCAAATGTTAACCTATCAGCTCCTGTTATTAATTTCAATTAAATCAAATAATAATAATAACTAGAATATGAATCAAATGTGTTTTATAATTATTATGATATGATACATATCATACAAATCATACAGTTAGATATGCTTTGTTGATCAATTAATTTTATGGACTTGTATTAACACATTTTAGGACTAATAGAATGCTTCCTCATACAAGCACACACACGTACACACATAGACACACGCCCACGTACAAAAACAATGCAATACAGATGTGCTTTACTTAACACTCCAACTTGCTAAAATAGATGCAGATTCTGTTCTGCTTATAAGTTTCAATTTCTTGACTTAATTCCTATTTTATGTATAGCAGTTGTGTGTTTGTGTTCACATCTGCATTGTGCTTGTTGCTTGCTTTTCTGCCTGTCAGCATAGTTTGAGACTGTTGACGTTTTTGAGGATATCATTTAAAACACACTTCTTTGCCCCTCCCCCTCCTCACAGAACCGTATGCACGAGTCTCTGAAGTTGTTTGACTCCATCTGTAATAATAAGTGGTTTACCAACACCTCCATCATCCTCTTCCTCAACAAGAAGGATCTGTTTGAGAAGAAGATCTGCACATCACCTCTTTCCATCTGTTTCCCCGAGTACCCTGGTACGTGACGTTGAGAGGGATCAGTTGGACTTTTCGACTGTCAAGTTGCTCCCAGCAGTGTTCTGTAAAGTTGCGTTGACGTGGGTGCGCATTCAGAAGATCTTTAAACTTTGCTGTTTGGTTAAAGGGTTGTGACATATCATAAATTGAGTACCATGCCAATATGTGTACGTTCAAGAGCAGGAATAAAACCCACCCCAGGAAAGTCAATATTTGGAAAAAACAGTGCATGTGAATGATTTGTTAATAGTATTTCTACTAAATGATAAGGTCAACAATGTAAGGAAGGAAATGCATGGGAGAAAAGGGCAATGATGCATAGAGAGCTGGGAAGATTATACACAGCGAGATAATATGGAGAGCAACAGAAACGGCACTGCCACACAGGAAGGAATTCCTCCAGCCAAGGTGGAAGCACAAAAAAATGTGAGACAAAGCCGGAGAAAAACCCAACAATTGTTGGTATAGAGTGGTTCAATGGAATAGTAGAGAAAGAGAGCGAGAGAGAGAGAGCAGTTGTGAAAGGGACAGTGTGGGAAAAATCCACATAAGAGGAGGAGAAGAGAGAGAGTAGAAGAGAAGAGAGAGAGTAATAGCGTGGCATTCCACATCAGTTTCCTTGTTTCTCTCCTCTTGCTTCCTCATCCTGTGCACCTGGACCAGATTCCACTCTGATTCTGGTGTGGAAATAACAGACATAAATGAAACACAATGCCTCATCCACCACTGGATTGTACATGGAGAATACCGTAACAGGGCACATAAGAACCATGCCAAGGTACGGTTATGGTGCGACCATAACCGTCAAAGTCAGGCTGTTTTTCAGTGCGGGATATGCATTGTCAGAGCAACGACAACAAAATCGACCGTCCATGCAGAGCTCCTTTCTTTCGATTCGCTCAGTTCATTCCGGCCGTTTGGAGCCGCTAGAGCCAGTAGTCAATGAAAGATGGGACATATGTCCATCAAGCACAAGAAGGACATATCTGTGGTCGTAGTGAGAGTAGATAAAAACAATTATAGAACATTTGAAGTTCAAAATCATTCCCTTAGTTAAGGTTTGTTAATGTACTGATATGTATAGACCAGTTTTCTGTTAAATCATTAAATCATCAGCTTACCAGTGCTGTTTCGGTCAGCCCATTAACTGTACTGTCTCGATATGCCTAAGAAAATAATTGGTTAGAATAACACAAATCTACGTATGTTGGGTTCCATGGACCCAATGGCTACTGCCTCGTCTGATATCCTGACCCTGACCCTCCCCCTGTCTCCCAGGCCCCGACAGCTATCTCCAGGGCATTGAATATATCCGGACGGAGTACGAGAAGAAAAACAAACCCGCAGGAACAGCAGGAGCAGAGGACTATGTTTAAGTTTAATTCGAGGAGGAGAGAGACGGGTTGGTGGCGTGTAAAGTTCTGTGCAGTATTCCCTCAAAAATAGCGTTCTGTACACGGATGAGGCACTTCTCCCGGAATAACTAAACAGCGTGCACATATAAGGAGTACTGTGCACACACGCGCACACGCACGCGCACGCACACACACACACACACACACACACACACACACACACACACACACACACACAGTAAATCAACCATTCTCTGCTATACACA
>JAOPUA010000169.1:13944546-13954592 GCA_027122455.1 Trisopterus luscus | reverse complement strand
CACACACACACACACACACACACACACACACACACACACACACACACACACACACACACACACACACACAGACAGATTCCTGTATATCCATGATGGTACGACGCATTTGCAGCACGACCGATTCAAAATTGAGAGCCTGAGACAGCAATGGTCCACTTTGGGTTGCTCCATTGTTCCCTCTCAGGAAGAGGCGGCGCCAGCCTTCATGATCTTAAACAGTGTGTTGACGTTGTTGGTCTTGATGGCATCACGGCACGCAGAGATCACCTGGTTCTTTGGCTTACCCACTGGAGAGAGAGAGAAAGATAGGACAGCACATTAGGATTTATGTAGATTTCGATTTATTCCTTTTTCTTGTTTCAGAAGAGGGCTCCTAAACCGTTTTGTTTCTGTGGTTCAGTTTCCAAATTCGAAATGTCACGGCACAGTATTGGGGGTGGAGGGTGCATGGTAGTGCACAATCCAGGGTTTTTTTGGCCTATTTTATATGCCAGCCTTGTCTGTCACACCGTGTGTGTATATACCGACCTCGCAGTCTCCCCGCCCGTTGGATGGCCTGGTTAACACACTTGAGGCGGGCCAGCAGTGCATTGTGGTTGTTGGAGCGGATCTTGTACTCGTTGACCAGGTCTCGGTTCACATCGTACAGCTCCCGGTAGCGCTTCTTCATGGTGATCCTGGAGGAGTGGAGGAACGGCATGCATTAAAAAAAAAGAGTGGAGAAAGAGGTGTTGAAGGACACAGATTAAGACAGGCAGACATGGTGGCAGAAAAAGCAAGCATTTAGGAAATGACACTAGTGCGGTAGGGGCTACAAAAAGCCTCAACAAACAATACAAAAACACCCAAAATAAACATCGACACACCCTGGCGGGAAAGGCGGCTGTAACACTGTTGTCTACTTCCAATGCAGTATTGTCAAGCAACACAGATATGAAAGGTGCTGAAGACGACGACGGTGGCGGCGCAGCAGGGCCGGGACTCACATGTTACCCATGAGGCGAGCGTCCTCTGCCTGCACCAGCATGTTCCTGATGTAGTTAGAGTGGTCAGCGATGGCCGCCGTCAACTTCTGGTGCACACAGTGGAACTCATCCACCTGGAACACAGAAGAAAGGATTGGAGGTGTGTTATATCTGCAGTGGCCTATAAGCCCTCCTCATGAGGCATGGAGTGTAAGCGATCACCTCGTACCTCAGTGAGAGTCGTGCGTAGCTCTTTGAAGTACTCCGGAAAGTCCACCTCAGCCGATAGGTCCTCGATAGCCAGGAAAGAGGCCAGTGATTGGATGAGATCCCCTGCCAGGTCGATGTCATCTGTGCTCAGGGTCATCTGATTGGACAAAACGGTGAAACTTTCATTAACTGCCTGACGGTTGACGGGTGTCTAATCAGAGCACCTTCATTTGTACGGGGACACGCATGTTTTGAGTGCGTACCTGTCCACTGCTAGCCATGCTGATGGACAACAGTCCTCCTCCTCCTCGGAGCGATGTGAAGGTGACATCTGGACTGTTGGCTCCCTTTGGGAGCAGGAAGTTCTGGTTCAGCCACATCACCACCTGGACCCATGGAAGTGAAATGATGCAGGTTACATGTGTGGAATGTTTGGAATCAGGCCATTATTGTGGACTGAACACTACCTAATATATCCAATATACAAGATATGTGTCTCAATTGGGTCATATGAATTGTTGTCATTCATATTTCAGTACGTGGCTATACAAAAGTAGTCTTACTTACTAGGATGAATTAGTTATTTAAGGCATTTTCACCCTTTTGATTCTGCTACCTGTTTATTCATAACTGTATATATATATTGTAATGCATACCCGCTGGGACCGGTCGTTGATGCTGAAGGTGACCCTGCCAGTGGGCGGGGCCACCGAGGGGTCCGCCCCCATGACATACATGGAGAAGCGGGGCAGCTGACGGGTGATCTCAAACACGTGGAACTGGGTACTGGGGCAGTGGGTGGAGAGAAAGAACAGAAGCACAAACACACGTGTTTTCTTTTTTTTGCCAGCATGAATTGTTTGTCTAATTTTGTCAGTTTTTTTATGTAATATGGAAACTTTTCGATTACACAAGTAGTATTATTGCAATACATCCACATTCATTTCACCTCTTGTGCACACACGCCTACCTGTTCTTACCCCCGACAAAGGCCTTGATGTGCAGGTCTACCGGTATGTCCTTGGGAGGGACTATGGGCACCAGGACACAGCCTGAGAGTTTTTGTGCGCTGGGGTGGACCACGTGGCTCTCTCCCTCGAAGATCCCCTCGGCGAAGATCAGCACTGAGCGGATGATTGTCTCTGGAGAGGAGATGGACCCAGTGTACTGTGTCTGAGATTCATTTTCATCACTACCCCCTCTGGTGTGGACCCCCCCAGCCCCTTCAACCATGTGGCCAATTGGCCACCCACAACATTTGACACTGATATCGTAGCCTATTTATTTTATATTTGCCGTTGTCCTGTATTATATATATATGTGTATATATGTATGTATTGGTTGTTTTAGTATTTTTATATTGATTCACTGATTCCTGATTCTGCTGTATCTGCTGTATCTGCTGTGGTGTTCCAGCGTGTGACCGGGGTGTGTATCTGGAAGTACCGTTTGGCGTGGAGATACTGAGTTCCACATGGGCCTTCTGGGCGTCCGTGGCCTGCCGGACGGACAAGGCCGTCTGGAGCTGAGTGTTGGCTGGTATCACACCCACCTCGCTGTCCGTCTCCGTCACACCCTGAAACATATACCCATACGACTCCCGTTATTCAATCACATTCAACACAACTCAATACAGCCCATCAATTCAAAGCTAAGTACCACCCCCACCACTACCACTGCTCACCTTGGCATTCTCATCGTAGTTCCGTAGCTCCAGCAAGAGATTCTGTCTGCGCTGGCTGAGCTCTCTGACCAGGTCCTGCTCCACACTGGACTCCATTAGGTTCCCCTTCAGTTCCTTACTGGCTGGAAGGTAGCCTCGCACTGGAAGACACACAAAACAACATGAGTCATGCAAAACATCTCACCCTTACAACTCCCGCCCAGGGACTACAGATGTAAATGAGCTTATAGCTATATCGGATGAAATGCATTTGTTGTTCATTGTCCCAGTTTGATAAACATATGAATGACCTTAATATTACTGTTCATATGGTTATCTCATTGTTTTAAGTTACAATCAAATAATTGTTATGGTCCAGCGTGTTTCAATGCATTAAGGTGGCCACTAGCGGTGAGGTTACAGATGGCAACCAACTGGTGCCCCACTCACCCCTCCTTTCCAACGACTACGGTGGCCTGTAATGGCCTCTATTGTGTAACTGGCCAGTAGGTCATCTTCTACGACACCATCAAGTAGCCAAGTGTCAAGTGATGATGTTCCTTGATAGATTTATGTTGTATCAATATGCTATTTAGTCTGTCACAATTTTTTGATAATTACAACCATTACAATTCTCAATTACAGATCTTTTACATTGAAAGCGATTGTTCCGTTTGTATTTCCCACGTCGATAGACTTGGTCTGTCCACGTATGGACTGTAGTACACGCACGCTTTAAGTACTGGCTGCAGTCTGAGTGTAAGTCTGATAAACATTACTCAAAGAAAAACAAATATATCGTATAATTTACTGTACAACACACCGACTGCACCAAGACAAAAACACGTCATTGTTTACCCTCTCCGTCCGTGGAGGTGCAGATGAGCTGGACCTGTCCGTCCATCCGGTAGTCTCCCTCCACCACACCGGCCACCGAAGAGGAGAAGTTGTCTTTAAAGATGACATCGCCCGTGCGGTCGCTACGGGCATCGATCTGAAAGAAGAAGAGAGAGCCTGTATGAGGAAGAAGTAGTTTAACAGTCTGGGTTCTAGTAGCTGGTGTAACTAGCTGGTGTTGTCTATGCATGTTGATATGTTGGATGTCTAAGGACCTTTCCGTTGGACCAGCCGGTGATCAGCTCTACCACCCCGTCACCGTTCAGGTCAAAGGCGTGGATGCTCATCGCATGATTCTTGGACTGGAACAGGGATTGGAAGTGAGTACGGTAAGCATTGATATTAACGGATAATAATTATCCTGTTTTTTCCATTATCTAACAGATCCACAACATGACTTTTTTTAGATTATTGCAAGAAATCCGAACCTAAAACATTTCCAAGTACAACACATCATTGAATGGGATGCTTGCAGTACCTTGATTCTCCAGTAGCGGGCGGTCCGGTCATAGACTCCCACTGTACCATTGGCTAGGGCGTAGCCAAACCGGCTACCGTGCATATGGCACAGTGAGGTCACTGTCTGACACACAGGGACAAGGCGTGAAACGGAATCCAGTAGCATCACTTTACTATTTTACTTTATTTTATGAAAATGTATAAGCAAGCTCCTTCTTTTTACCTCATTTTCGGACATCTCGGAAACAAGCTTGTCTTCTTTGAAAACCCTGATGTCAAAGTCCTCCGACCCGACCAGGAGCTTTGAACGGAACACATACACACATTACACATGATAATACACACAATAGTATACACAAACCATTATATACACAGCATATGACTACATCACTTATTCGCTACATATTGTATGCAGTCATATCAAGTGCAATGAATGAAGCACATGGTTCATCCCATATGGACACCTGTCTCACCTCATTCTTCCCGTCGCCGGTGAAGTCACAGAGCACCAGCGATTGAACATTATCACCAGTAACCTACGAATAAAAATGTATTAATTGATCAATCAACTTAAGTGGAATTAAGTACAATGAATAGGCATATGAGCTATATCTGAAGTAGGCCTCTCAAAGTAAAAGAAAATAATTTGTAGCAAAAGTGACCACACATTTACTATTACAATCAAATTCATGCAGAATATTTTGTTTAAAATAACTGGTGAATAATATGTTTAATATTTTGTTTAAAATAACTGGTGATAACTGGGGAATGGACATAAAATATGCAATAGCATATGCCACAAAGTAAAGTTTAGAGAAATGGGATTGAGACTCTCTTGGATGGCTCCAGCAACAAGTACTGAACTGAATGAGAGCAGCAACTCCCTTCATAATTCCTCACTCATTAGTCATCATGAAGGAAGACTACGCACACTACGGCCTTGAGGTGTAGAGAGCTGATGAAGGTAATCAGCCCCATCATTAAAGCATAGACATCTGCACAAGGAATGTTGTCTGTGTGATGAATGATATGAGGTTTCAAGTATGCGATCGGCCAATGAGGTACTAGCTTGACCCGTACCGTCCAGAACAGGTCTTTGCCCTCATAGTCGAAGCCTTGTAAGGCACAGTTCCCCCCAATGATGGCCAGGGGAGATTCGATGTCCCCTAGTTTTCCCAGCACAATTGCGTTGGCCCCATCTGTCACCTAGACAAGAAGAGGAGCCAGAACACAATAGGTTAAAAACTTACAAGCTGTTCAAATAGCTTAGCATGGCCTACCAAATTCATTTGCCTTAGGCAGGAATTAAATGCAAAAGAGTAATAAAAATGTATCATGTTGACCATTGTTCCAGTTAAATCAGTAGAGCACATCAGCCGCAATTTCATTGAGTATCTTTGAATTGATGATCTTTTAATTATGGCCTTAAGTACGGATATTTTGTGTCTTTTGCTTTAAATAAAATAATTATGTTAGTTCCAGGCAACCGGAAGTATATATATCCTAGAAGTTGGAAATGATTGCAGTTGCTTTCCCTCATGGCTGTTAAAGATTGTGCCTAATTATTGCATTTCCTTTTCCTTACAGTTTTGATTAATATTGATACGAGTCATCACTGGATTTGTTGGAAATATTAAAATAAGAAAGTTACTGATATCATGGCTCATGAATTGAGTTTGGTTTAACTGCGGTCACAGTTGGACACATGGTGGGAACAGCAAAGCCCTTTAGATACTAGTGTGGGAGGTAAACGGTGTAGGGGCCGACCTCTCTGTAGAATATATCAGCGTTGTCGTGGACGTCGTAGGCCAGCAGGTTGGTCTGCGAGCCCACCAGCAGGGTGTCCCCTGCAGTGTCAGGCCCCAGGGAGCCTGCGGTCAGGCAGCTGACCGCCTGGTTGATGTTGAGCAGGGAGATGTCAGAGTCCTGTGTGCTCTGGCTCAGCCGGTGGGCCACGGGGCGCTGTCCGCGGGAGTGGGGGTTGTGGATGAACACCTTGTGGAGAAAGGGGATGAGCAAGTCGGTGGACGGTGGAAGGTTAGTTATGTATGTTTTTTTAATTTTTATACCATTTAAAAAAAACAACGTGATATAAAGAAGTGGAAGGTTATTGTGTTGATCATAAGGTGACGGATAATAATAAATGATCATGACCAATAAAAAACATTTACCTTCCCTGCCTGAGTGGCGGCTGTCAGACATGGATGAATTCCATCAAACTTTCCAACAGTGACCATTCGAGGGTTGATCTTGTGGTTCAGCTTCAGAGTAAATATTGGAACCAGCATGGTCACCTACTCTGTAAGCCAAGTGACACAGAGAGACCTACATGTGAAGGAACATCCGGTAAAGAAGTAATACCAATGCAAAAAAAACAAATAAAACCCACAACTGAATATTTGCAAAAGAAGACAACTAACCCAGTGAACTAAAAAGCGCCTAGTGGTTCTGCCGGTCTAATGTAATTAAAGGCTTACTCCAGCGGACATGTGGCAATGACCGACGGTTTCTGTTGCCTGGCAACAGAGAACAACTAACCAAAGCCCTTCATCTCGTTAATCTCCCTCAACGCCGCGTACGTTTGTTGCACTGAAACTGTGTACGATACGATGGAGACAAAAGGATGCAAATACATTTGATTACACATGCTTTTTCACACTTGTGTGTTACACGAACCTGCTAATACATGTGTTTATCGCAGCTATTGGCAAACGTTACTGTGGCTAACTTGTTACGGATTTGACTCCAGTCCATTGAATGCAAGATGCAAACACATGTGGTGAACTATTAAGGTGCAGCATTAATCTCACCAGTGTCCCGATTTATAGATGGCTTGTCTGGATGTTTAAACACGAGATAATCACTTAAACGCCACAGCGAGCTGGTAAACCTGAACAGGCTACAGCGGAGCAGCAGAACGAACCATTCGGTTAGCACAATCAAGGTCTACGTCCGGTCCGTTATTTTCAAAATAAAAGCAGTTCGGTTCGTTCTGTCGAGTTAATATGCTGATATTACATTACAAATACTAGCAAGTAATTAAGGTCTCGAATTATAATTAAAAAAAATAAAATAAAAAATACAAATAAGGAATTTCCTAAGTCATGTTCAGCCTATATTCTGTGGACCCAGGACCAGAAGCCCTAACGTTATACACCCATGGTGCACATCCCCGGTTGTATCCCTGACTGTGTCCTCACCTGGTCCATCATACAACCCCTTTGCCTGTCTTTCGGTCTGTGAGCTCGTCATTAGCATACTAGCCCATTAGTTAAAAGTCTACTGAGTTTGACAACACAGATTTAATAGAACACGTTAACCTGTGGCTCCACCAATAGATGGCGCTCGACGGCTGGCACAGTACAGCCGTGGGAACTGATTAGCTGTGATGAGGAGACCATAGCAGAGTGACCGCGTGCTGCGATGTTCAACAGGTGGGCGAATGGTAAACATGAACCTTGTGATGTAAACTTATGACATGTCCACAGGTAGTGGACATATCTTAGGTGGACATACCTTAGTGATGTTTAGAAGCTTTTATTTCATTGTAAATTGCTAAACTACAGAGTTAAAAGCCTCTCTGGTTTCCTAATTTATACGAGTAGGGGGAGGCTTAATGGCGTTTGTTTGGAGGGCACATGGTTAGATTTAAGCATGCTTTATTTGAAGAATATATAAGCTATAGGGCATGCTGTGATTTTATTGATAACATTATTGGATTAACTATTGATCAGCATTGACTTCAGATATGTAGATTATTTCAAAATATTAGTTATGTATAAGGGTTATGTTTAATGCTAAAGGGATTGGAAAATAGAGTTTATACTTACTACCATGCTTAAAAGGTAATAGGTTTAAGAAATATTCAAAATAAGAGACAGTCAGCACCGAGACAGGAAAATAATTCCTCTTTGAGACCACTTACCTGTTTATAATTTTTGTGTGAATAATAAGCCTATTATTTGTAATGATCAAAAAGCAAGTGCAGCGTGACAACACTGTAGAATCAAATTGGGCCATATTGTTTACTTTAAGTAAACCTTTTCACTTAAAAGTCCCATAAAGCTGAAGGGAATGAAAACGGTGAGCAGCATGGATCATTTGATGATCAACCATTGCTTGCTCTTAGCGAAGGCGGTTCCAGGAACTGGGGTGTGTGTGGTCTGACCAACGCTTGGAGGTAGACCAGTTCCATTGACCGTCTTGTAGACCAGTACCATCAACTTAAATCTGATGCGAGCTACTACAGGGAGCCAATGGAGGTCACGGGAAAGCGGGGTCATCATTTTGTTAGGTTGAACACGGAAGTGTGTGGCAGCTTTCTGGATACACTGCAAGGGTTTGATCACAGAGGCAGGGAGTCCAGCCATGAGTGGGTGGGCGAGGAGGGCGATGACGAGTGCTTGGACCGGGAGCTGAGCTGCTTCCCTCGTGAGGAAGGGCCGGATCCTGGGGATGTCACCGCGGTGATGTTGGCGGTGCAGCATATAGCTAGCTTGGTAAAGTCGTCACAGGTTTCAGTGGGTTGTTACCATGGGGATAACAAGTCAGTCTCAATGAAACCCAGAATAATATAACTCTAAGCCCGATTTTTTTTTTTATTCCCGTGTTCAAATTCCAGCTGAAACAAGGGGTTCACTGGCACTTTAAGTTTGAGCTTGGTGCTGTGGCACCCAAAAATAGACATTGTTTCTCTGGCCATAATGTCTATATTAATGTCAGTGACAGCTTTTTGTGTCATCCATGATCGAGGGAAAAAAGCTGAAATACATAGAGCAACTTGAGCGGCCACAGATAGAGCAGAGTGAAATCTCTCTGCTATAACTGTCTGACAGATATCATTCTCCCAAGTAAATGCCAGTACGATGGTAGAGAACCATAGATGGAAAACCTTCACATCCCCTTGTTTTCAATTAGTTTCCCCTTGTTTGGCCGGCATACTCGTCATACAGTAGGACCCCCTTCATGGCTTACAACTATATTTAAAAAAATTTTTTATGAACACCCTAACGTAGCCATCAGAACTGCATGATCTAGTGCCATGAACAGTGTTCAAGACATTAAGAAAGTAAGATGTACGGGTTTAACATAGTTCAATGTTTGAACTATGCCATCCATCACTTTTTACTGATGAAATAGATGCGGGCTCGTCCGGGATTTGAACCCGGGACCTCTCGCACCCTAAGCGAGAATCATGCCCCTAGACCAACGAGCCACATAGGTGGGTTTGTTACTTGTTTAACAGTTTGCTCATCTCATCTCTGCTCTGTGATTTGCTTTTTTGAACTGCTGATGTGGCAAGCTGGCCATTACGGCAAACAGCACCCTCTAGTGGTTATAGTATAATAGTGTTACAATACTCTGTTCTGCAAGATGGATGGGCTTTCTCTACTGTCACACATGTTAAATGCTGTTTACTTTGCTGCTAATTTGGTTCTGATGGTCAAGTTATAGTGGTTCCATAAAGACATCCTATGGGAATTGTATGCATCCATATATTCTTAGATTTATAGAGGGCAAAATACAGAAATTGTACATTCATTAAGAAGCCTAAAATAGCTAATTGCGTTTTTATTATTATATATATATATATATATATATTATTATTTCATTCTGGCCAAAGACCATTATGCTGATCACATAGGTCTCAAACTTTGATATGATCATATCAGGAGTAAACTGAGAGTGATGTTGCTGTAAAAGGAAAGTAGGTTTTGAGTGTAGAAGAACCACCTGAAGACCACCTCTGCACTGTCCCCCCTCGCTGTGGGGGGGGGGGGGGGGCGCGCGGCGGCGGGGGGGGGGGGGGGGCGGGGGGGGGGGGGGGGGGGGGGGGGGGGGGGGGGGGGGGG